>PVJC01005832.1:0-57394 GCA_004026665.1 Murina feae | reverse complement strand
GTGCGCTTGAAGTTGTCCCAGAGACTCCTTACACTATCTTCATACTTTTTGATCCTTTTTCTTTTTTCTTCTTTTCTTTTTTCTTTTTGCTTGTCCTGCTGGGTGGGTTTTGCTTCTTCATATTTCATATCTTTGACTTGCTTCTTGCAATCCTCTCGTCTGCTGTTGGATGTCTGCATAATATTCTTCATTTCAGTCAATGTATGATTCATTTCTAGTTGGTCCTTTATCATATCCTTGAGGGTCTCATTAAATTTATCAGCAGTCTCTAGCATTTTCTTGAAAAACTTAATAACCGTGGTTTTGAACTCTATATCCTGTCGTTTTCTTTCCTCCATCTCTGTCATTTGTGACCTGTTTCGTCTCCTCCTTTTGGCTTCTTCCCTTTCTGATTTAGGCGATCATTGCGAGGGATTAACCTCTAAGCCACTTGGTTACGAGAGTCAGCTGTGTCTACAGTGGGAGAACTTCTGTGCTGGAGACACCCTTATGGGGCAAGAGTTGTTACAGTGGAGCTTTTATGCTCACTGCATCTGCTCCGAGTGTGTTCCTTGTGGATCTGTTTTGTTTAGGTTAGTCCCTCTCTGGCCACTGGGTGGGGCTGCCTCCTGTATCTTTAAGGAGGTGTTGCTGCAGAAGCCTCTGATGCACTTGGGAGGGGCGGGATTTCGGGGAGTTCGCCGGGTGGGGTGGAGCAAATAGCTATGGCGCTTCTCAGCCCTGCGCTGAGAGACGCAAGGTCTCTGTGTCCCACGGTAATTTCTGCAAGCAACGCTGAGAGAAACCCGTTTTGGATTTCCTCCTGGTGCCAGTCAGTCCCCCTTCTCTGGGTGTCTGTGGGACCTCAGAAACTCGCCTGGAACTGGAGTTCAGAGCCGCTGGGAGCTTGTGGCTCTCTCCATTTTGTAAAAGAACCGCGACCTCCGGTACCAGCCCTTCCCCGAGCCCGTGCGCGCACCTCCGTACCTCTGTACTTTGCTTCCGCCGCTCCTCTGAGTCTCAGACTCTTCTCTAGTTGTAGGATTTTCACTCAGCCAGCCGTCCTGTGGGTGCGAGTGGTGTCCGTGTGTTCTTTTCGTGGTTTTTCTGAAATAGTTGTTCACAGCTGCATATACGGTGTCTACCCTATGCCGCCATCTTGTTTCTCCTTCTCATCAAAATCTTCAAGGAAACAAAGTCTACCCACAGGGAACCTTTCTTTCTTTGTGCTATTTCTTCTTTAGCAGAATTTTCTTTTATCTACACAGCTGCTGGGCAAGAGATACTACTTATATTTTAATTCTTCTATCCCAGAAGAAAAGTATTTTTAACTTTTTGCTGTTGTCCTAAGAATGATGAGATAAGCAGGAGAGATTTCTTTTTCTTGGAGGATAGGGGGAGGGCGGGGAGGGAGAGATGGGAGTCCCAACACCCTATAATTGTTTCCCTATAGATGATAATAAAATATTGATTAGACAATTACCATTTGAAAGTATGTTGGTATCACAAGCATGAATTTAAGGAACAGGCTCTATAACATTAGGATGACCTCAGAGCATGTTTACACACTAAATTGTCTGAGCCTAGCCTATGATCACTTTATGCTTTTAATACTCACAGAAGTTTTGCTAAGTACTGTATTAACTTCTCAGGGGTTCATTGCAGAAGCTCCAAACCTTTGGGAAACAGTCACTGCTTAAACTCAGGAGCTAGAAATGTTTAGAGATAGGCAGTTGATATCTGGTTGATAAGAGATATCAATATGGTCATTCAATATGGTCACATTTGCTCTCTGCCTGCCTATGCCATAGCTAGTTATTTTTGACAGCTTTCACTATTCCACAGTTAGAAATTAATGAAGCCAATGAAAATTCTTTAGTTTAAGATTCTTGTATTTCATCTCAAAGACACCTAAACTTGAACTTTTTGAGCAAGATTCTTTCAGAGATACACTAAGAAGAACCTTCACACTATGAATTTGCTCATGCTCACCTCCATTGTCTAGTTGTCACCCCACACTGAGCTGAGAGTAGCTGCAATGCTAGGAGAATAGGTTCAGCATCCCAGGCACCCTGTAGTTAAATACATGGGTTTGCCTGCAAGGAGAGTTTGGGTTTAAATCCACCCAGAACAGAACACAGGGGAACACAAGGCCACACCAGACATAGCACCTTCCCCAATGCCTATGGCTCAAACCCTGAAACATTTTACTCAGTTTGCTTGTATAAACTTTTATTTTGGTCACTGTGACCAATAGGATGTTCCAAATTGACATCTCTTCACTAATGCTAGGTAAGAAGGCAGAGGCCAGTTACGGTAAGTCCTTTGGATTTGCGCACGGAGACTATAACGCCTGGAGAGCACCCTACTAATGCCCAAAGTCCACTTCCTCTGTTGGAAGTTCACTTAATATGATGAAATAGTAGGCTATTGGGAAGAGTCTGACTCACAGGAATGTTGCATCTTTTGTTTAAAAAAGCCTTTTTTTTGTGAAAAGGGGAGAGGGGGTCCTTTATAAAAGCAAATGATTTTGTTTCATAGAATATTGAGAGATGGAGTTATCTATACCCACTCATATGCACATACAAGTGTCCTCGGTAGACTGGTGAGCAAGTCAGAGAATACATCTTATGAGCTTGGACATTTAGTGCTTGCAAGTTTATGGAGACTGATGAAAATAAAAGTAATACCTAACTGAGAGACTTTTCATAATTGATGGTTTTTAGACTTCAGAGACAAGAATTAACTCTCTGATCTTTTAGGTGTTCAGGGAGAACAGGAAAATCAGGCTCTGCTTTTTATCTGTCATGTGATACACTCTTTATTTATAGCTTAGCCCAGAGCATTAGGGACCCCGTATCTTCCCATATGTGCAAAGTATGTGCTTCTTGGAGGTTAACATCAAAGATCTTGGCTTTATTTTAAGAACAGCATGTGCTAGACTACTTGTTTTAATGTTTCAGATTTTCCATATTGTAGCAATCATAACGAGAGAGAGAGAGAGAGAGAGAGAGAGAGAGAGAGAGAGAGAGAGAGGAGAGAGAGAGAGAGAGAGAGAGAGAGAGAGAGAGAGAGAGAGAGATGAGAGCAAAACATCAATTGGTTGCCTCCTGCATCAGATCGAATCTGCAACCTGAGTGTACCCTGACCAGGAATCAAACCTGCAACCCTTCCTGCATAGTACAATGTTCTGTGCCACACCAACTGAGCCACACCAGCCAGGGCTGTGGCTTTGCTTTTAGCGAATAGTATGAAAGATTAAAGTGATGATTTAATTATCAAAGCCAATGTTCCTGTTAGAAAACTTATAAAAATGTTTTGATTAAATTTTGAATATTTTTTGCAAGGCGACTGGGCTAGATGGAAGACCAAGTTCCTTAATCAACAGCAACTTGGGCAAAGACTTTCTTCCCATGGCTTCCTTGCATACTATGGTAAAGGAAGTATGCAATCCTGAGCAAGCAAATTAATTTTACAGAACACTTAGAAGGTGACTTTAAAGTATCAGTAGAAGCCATTGGAAAAATATGTTGAGTGCTTTTAGTGAAAATTCTACTTACGGCCCAGCTGTAACTAACAGATGTAGTGTCACAACTGGCAAGGAGTCAGATTGTTAAGAGGAGGAAAGCTAACAGAGTGTAACATGATGAATCCAGGGCAAACATGATTCTCATGTCTTGATTCCAGATTGGGACTATCTGTTTGGATGTAAAGTACATTATCCAGATCCCCTCTCTTAGAAATTATTCCAAAAATTTGTCCGGAGATCATAATACAGCCCACAAACCCATAACTTATTTTCTGAACACTTTACTTATGAGTATAATGACCACATAAGTTATTGTAGAAAATTTTGTTTGGGAAGAATGTGAAATCAAACGGAATGGTGAGACTCTACTGGGCACAATGAGAAATATGCCCACTGTACTTGTGAAGATGTCACTCGCCCAATGGGCTAGGTGTCTGAGATAGAGAGAGTGACTTGTGCTTCCTCCACCACCTCTCAGCATGAACTGAATAAGTCGCTTATTGATAATATTTTCATTTCTCATTCCTTTCATACATTCCTGTCCAGCCAGAAGCAAGCTATTGCAGGCTAATCTTTTTGAAAGACAGAATTAACTAAACTCAGGTTTTTGCATTCATTTGTTAATTTTGTAGACATTTGTTAAAATCTTTTAAAGCAGCATTTACCTCTAGGAGCATCTAGGTCAGTGGCTTTTCATCTACATCTCATTGTAACACGGTTGTGTGGTGTTCCAGAAGCAATAGGTGAGGTACCAAAATTTGTAAAATATTATTTTTTGTCTAAATTCAAGTGAATTCAGGGTTATTACTATGATATAACTTCCACTTGCTTGTATTTCAAAATGTTTTCTGGAGTAACAAAAGGAGTTAGAGTTTGAGAACTAGTCTATCTTATTTTAAACATTTGGTTGTGTTGGATAGTGTCTCTGATGCTATTGTGTCTCTTACCTGTGTTCAGCCAGTGAAAAAGTTGAGGATCTATATTCCCCTTATTGATTGCTGTATAACAAATCAGTCCAAACATAATGGCTTACAATAAAACATTTATTTTGCTCATGAATCTGCAACTTAAGCAGGGCTTAGTAGGGTTAGCTTTCTTTTGCTGTACTTGGAAAAGCTGGGTTGGCTCTAAGGCTAGAGGCTGGAAGCATCTGAGGTCTTGCTCACTAGGGAAAAAGTATGAATTGTTGTGGCCAGAGGACTGTGGCACACTGTATTTTGCAAAAGTGGCCATAGCTATATTTCTGGTCCTATATTCTCTTCTAGAAATTTCACACTCGCTCCTCAGTAAGTGGGAATCTGTGTTCTTTTCCCTTGATTCTGGGGAAGATGATGAGTGCTCTGAAGAGTGCAGCAGACGTCTTGCCAGCTTTGACTTTAGAGGCTGGGCTATGAAAGGTACATGGCTTTCCACCTGTCTCTCTCAAAATGCTCACCCTTAGAAAGCCCGGACCAAACAGAAAGAAGACATGATAAGTATTTGGCCATCAATCCCAGCTAAATCCTCAACCAACAACTAGGTTCAATCATGAGACATCTGAGTCAATGAGCCTTCACTCACTCTAGCTCCCAGGTTTCAAGTCATCCCAGCTGATGCTTTATGGAGTAGAGACAAACTATCCCCTCATAGAGTCTTGTCCAAATTGCAGTCATAAAATAGTGAAATAAGTAGATAACGGCAACAGATAGATAAAATAGTAAGATGAAAGAAAGAAAAGATGTGATCAACATTTGTGGAAGAGTCCAGAGATTACTTTGAGACCAAAGTGCTTTGTTCATCATCCCTGCTGATATATTTTTCCTATATGATTAGAAATGGACATGAATCTCTTGTCAAATCATACCCTTCCCCCAAAATGTATATACTCTGATTCTCTTCTCTTTTCTAGAAAGTATTCTTGCTGTAGAATATAGACTCAACACAGCTAAATTGATAATTTGCAGACTTCGATTATTTTGGACAATGTATGCCACAAATTCTTCACCTCCATCCTCTAATATATTTCTGAGTTGCTAAAAGAGATAATCTTAAACTCTATTTTTAAGATATATAGTAATAATAGGATAATATTCTTAACAATGTTGGTGGTGCTGAGATTTCAGGGCTTTGTTTTAGTCTAATGAACACAAGGATATTCTATGACAACATGTAACCTAGGTTCTTTCAGTAGGATCTGCTGTCTTCACCATATTCCATGTTAAGTAGGAACATATTGACATATGAATTTGCTTCTAAAATGTCCCTATGTTGTTTATTCATCATAAGAATTCTGATGTCAGATTTTCACCTTTCAGAGATAATAAATGACAGATAATGCTGTACAATTTCAAAAAGATTCATCATGAAATAAAATTGTTTCTGTAGATGAAGCCATCATGCTTTTATCTTCTCTGCATAGATTGTAAAGGACCTGCACAAAAGACAATCTAGAGCAATCATTCTCACACTGTGTATGAATCACTGGATTCATTAGGTGGCTTGTTTATAATTGATTATTGTGCCACAACACCTGAGTTTTTGATTCAATAGTACAGTGGAGCCCAAGAATTTGCATTTCTAACAGTGCCGCTACTCAAGGGACTGTGCAGTGAATACTTGAAAACTACTCATCTAGAGAAACAAGATCAAGGCCTATTGTGTGCAGAGCTTTTTCTAACCACCAATTTGTGAAATATACTCTAAATTTAAAACAGCTTTCAAGTCACTACATGACAAATAGTTCTCATTCATTCACAGGTTAGATAAGCCATTTCTCTTAACCACATTTCTTCTCATATTGGGGTACAGTTAGAAAAGAAACAAATTGGTTCTTTTAGTCTGAATGTCATCGAGTTCTAAATGGGTCCTAAAATTGAGGATGTGTCATGAGAACTGTAGGCATTTTTCACTAGTGTACAACCAGAAAATTTGGTTAGTTTTGCCAATTTGGTTATAAAATAGCCAGAATTCTGTCTCAGATATTTCAGTGATAAAACATATAATGGGCAAAGTTAAATTATTCCTGGGGGCTCAAAGAACAAACTAGTTCTGAGGATTTTCTTTTATTTCTAAATATTGCCAATTAACTTAACCTAATAGTGTTAGTCAAAGAAATGGCCTAGTCAGCAATGTTCTATGTGGGTAATAGAATCATTTAGGCCCTTCAGTTAATAGATTTTCCATAGATTTTTCTTCATGTTTGTCCTTGCTTTAGTTTTTTCTTTCTAATTTAACTATTTCACATATGAACAATTTTAGTTAGCATTTTCCATGGTAGACTTTCTATTAGTACTTCTCTAAATTTCTCATTTATTTTAGAAATTGTTTTATATTATTTAAAAAGAAATATATGTATTTATTATAGGGAAATATTCAAAAATGTTAAGGAAAATTAATATCCCAAAGGCTATCATTGCAGTAAAAATTATAGTAAATATTGGGATAATTTCCTTCATATTCATTTTCTACATATATGCTTATTTAAATATATATATAATTTTCAAAAATGTAAGTTAAGGGTTATGTAGAATTTTAAACAAATCAAATTGTTTTTAAAAATTAAACATGCTAATAAAAAACTGAAGAAAATTATAACTTACTCTTAATGCCCCATCCCCAGATATTTATTTTTCTGAAAATGGAATTTTCTGCACATAATGCTTTGCTACTTTTTTTTACTCAATAAATTTACTATAGTAAACATTTGTGCATAAATTTATTTTTTCTTGGATATATTCTTCTAAATTGATTCATACATGAAATGAAGGATATTTTCAAAGCATTTGCAAATAAATATCCTTGTAACAATTTATTCTTTTACTAACATATGAAAGAACTTTATTCCCTCACCTCTAAATATACTATTATCTCTTTAGAATCTTTAGCATTTTGATAAGCTACAAATATTGTGGTGTTATGTATTGTAATGCTTTCCTTTTTTTCATAAACACAGTTTTCATAATTTGTTGATCATTTGTATTTTTTTAATTTTCTGGACATAAGTGATAACTATTTCTCTATTATTATATTTATTTGTAGGCAAATCATTATATCTTAAGGATATTTGCAATTTTTGAAAAGCAGTGTATGATTTGCCTTGTCAATTATCCAGAATATTTTTTTCTACATAGAAGTTTAAATTCTTATGACATTAAGTGCAAAGTTTTGTTTATTTTTAATTTATGTTCTCTGAAGAGGAGCAGAAAATTTTTGTTATTATTATTATTTTTTTTTACCTATGAATAACAGCATATATTTTTCATTGTTGATAGTCTTAATGAAACCATTTTTTCCTTTTATTCATACATTTTTATAATTAGATTAAGATATAAACATTCCCAGCCTCTCCCACAATCATATTTATGCATCTACTCAATGCCAAAGGTAACCAGACTTTGATTTTTTTTAATAAAAATAAACTAGCTTGCTTTTTTCCCCACTCCTCTTTTTATTATTGACACTATTTTTTAAAAATATATTTTTATCAATTTCAGAAAGGAGAGGGAGAGAGAAATAGAAACATCAAGGATGAGAGAGAATCATGGATTGGCTGCCTCCTGCATGCCTCCCACTGGGGCAGAGCCTGAAACCTAGACATGAGCCCTGACTAGGAGTTGAACATGATCTCCTATGTCCTGTGTCCCCTATGTCTCAGATGTCCCTTATTCTGCATCCCCCCGCCCACCATCCCCCTTACCCTTCCATTCTTCACCACACTGTTATCTGTGTCCAAAATGATCAAGTTAATCCCAACTTTATCAATAATTAGATTTTCTATAAATGGTATAACATTCTAATTAAAAGAGGTTACCAGAATGGATTAAAACATACTTGTCTCACACATGCATGACCCAAAGATGCATCACTAACAGGAGACACTTCAAATATAAAGAAACTAGAGGCCCGGTGCACAAATATTTGTGCACTGCGGGGAGGGGAAATCCCTCTGCCCGGCCTGCGCCCTCTCGTAGTCTGGAACCTCTTGAGGGATGTCAAGCTGCTACCTTAGGCCCACTCCCTGGGTGATAAGGCCTAAGCTGGCAGTCAGACATCACTCTGGCAGCCCGGGAGCCCTCAAGGGATGTCCACTTGCCAGCAGGGAGCAGGCTTAAGCTGCAGTCAGACATCCTTAGTGCTGCTGAGGAGGCAGGAGAGGCTCCCACAACCACCACTGTACTGGCAGCCTTCTGGCTTGTGGCTGAGCAGAGATCCCCCTGTGGGAGTGCCCTGACCACCAGAGGCAGCTCCTGCATTGAACATCTGCCCACTGGTGGTCAGTGTGTGTCATAGTAACCAGTCATTCCCAGTCGTTCTGCTATTAGGGTCAATTTGCATATTATCATTTTATTATATAGAATTATATAGGATAGAGGCCTGGTGCATGGGTGGGGTCGGCTGGTTTGCCCTGAAGGGTGTCTGAGATCAGGGTGGGGTTCCCACTGTGGTGCCTGGCCAGCCTGGGTGAGGGGCTGATGGCTGTTTGCAGGCTGTTCACATCCCCTTCAGGGTGGGATCCTGCTGGGGTGCCTGGCCAGCCTGGGTGAGGGGTTGATGGCTGTTTGTAGGCTGGCCAAGCCCCCCATCAGAGACCCTCACCTCATGAGGATGTGGCCAGCCTGGGTGAGGGACTGAGGGTTGTTTGCAGGCTGGCCACAGCTCCCATTGACCCAATGTCCCAGCGAGGCTGGCTGGAATCAGGTTTCTGGGGTTTATTTATCTTCTATAATTGAAACTTTGTTGCCTTGAGTGGAGGCCTATGCAGACAATGAAGCCTCCTGTTTGCTTCAGCTCCGTGGCTTCTATAATTGAAACTTTGTTGCCTTGAGCTGAAGCCATAGCCAGCCTAGGCAGGCAGTTTCCTCCATTGCTGGTGCAATGGAAGCCTCCTGTTTGCTCGAGCTCCATGGCTGCCGGCTGTCATCTTGGCTGGATTAATTTGCATACAGCCACTCTAATTGGCTGGTGGGCATGGCTTAGCTGGTTGGCATGACTTAGATGTAACAAAGTGATGGTTAATTTGCATATTATTCTTTTATTAGATTAGACAGGTAGTGAATGGGAAATGATAGATCACGTAGACACTTCCTCTTGCGGGCTCCCATGACTATTGTTCTTTCCTTACAAAGGTGGGATTTTCTTATAGAGCTCAAAAAGGGGAAAGGCAAAAAGAAATTAAAAGAGAAAAGCAGAAAAGAAGAGATGGGAGGAAGAGCTAGAAAATAGTAGGAAGACAGGGAGGAAGAAAATGGGAAATAGAGGAAGAGAAAGAAAGGGTTCAGAAATTTAAAGGCGAAAATAAAAGAGACAGGAGGGGGGCAGAGTAGGGAGCAGAAAAGAATAGCGAAGGACACAATAAGATGGAGAAAGTTACTGCTATAACTTTCTCAGTAATTTCTCTTTGGGCCTCACATTTCTGTAAGACCCAGCTCTCAAATGCTGACAGTCTCTTCCAGTGTAGAACACTGCCCAAGCTGTACCTTTGCATTTTTCTATACATGACTGAGGTTTTTTTAGGGCCTCATAAAATGGGTCTCTGCTGCCCTGGCTGGTTTGGCTCAGTGGATAGAGTGTCGGTCTGCAGACTCAAGGGTCCCAGGTTTGATTCCCGTCAAGGGCATGTACCTTGGTTGCGACCACATCCCCAGTGGGGAGTGCACAGGAGGCAGCTGATCGATGTTTCTAACTCTCTATCCCTCTCCCTTCCTCTCTGTAAAAAAATCAATAAAATATATTTTTAAAAAATGGGCCTCTGCTGGGTCAGGAGATACAACAAAATGTTCTCAATGCACAATTGCCTGCATTATCTTTAGTCACTTGTTGGAAATGTTAAATACTTAATTCCAGAACACAGGGCAACACTCAGTCTGCTGAGGGAGTGATTTAATAGGTGACTTCTCCACTAGAGGGATTTTGAAACCATCTTCATGAGCAGGTTTTATATTTAAAATGACTGAAACTAGGATCGCTGGCAGCACCAAGTGCAAATACCTGTGATAGGATTGGAAGCACTAATCTAAGAACAAGGTAGCCTCAATATACAGCTTTAGGTGAGATATTGGAAAATACTTTATTAGCATTTCTATGGGAGGAGAGAGATTGTTTCAGATTGTTGTTCCAGGATTGGCCTCAAAGTAGTGAAGGAATTCGTAGGGTTTTAAATGTATCCTCAAATGTAACGAGTTGCACAATGTTGCCTATAGAATAGTCAGCCATAGTGAACTCAACAGGAATCAGCAGCATTTTTTTATGATTAAATGATGCTGCAGCTCACTATCCCTGCCCCCCCCCCAAGTATGTAAACATATCCATAGATGTTAGAGTTGGGAAAGTAAATTCAAGGTGCATATTCCTGTATATTCTCATCCCCACACATGGCCAACATTGATAACTAAGCATGGCACTTTTTTTTTTCTAGTTTCTTTGACTATTTCTTCATATGTCACCTGGGCCATACCATCAATTATGTAGGCTTGGTATATGAATTTTAGCTTGTATGTGTGTTCATGCTTGAGCCAGTCTCTTTCAGCAGTCTGGCAATGCCTGTGGATTCTTTCTTAGAATAATAGTAATTTATTTTATTTTATTGGAAAAAACTTTAATGAATAAAGTAATATACGTAAGATTAGTTTGACATGGAGTTACCAAAACATTTTTTAAAACTATAATATAGTAATAAATTTGCTTCTTTATAAATACACTAAAAATACTATCAACCAGTGGATTTTTATAAGTTTAAGGGATTTTAACACAGTGATGAGAATAAATAATTCATCATATATAGCTATAGCATGATGTAAAAAACACCTGTAATTTATATTGCTAACAAAGTCATGGATAATAGTCACTACTATTTTTTCCCATCTAAGTGAGCCACAGGTTAAGAATCTCAAGAAGGTAGTATGAAGGGTCATGAAAGTTTGGAACCTATTGATTTTCAGCAACAATGTACTAGATAGAAGCAAAGAGAATTCAGTGATTGTTTTCTTTATGACAAAAATTTTTCATAATAAGAAATAGGTAAAATATCTGAAGCTCAATATTAAAGGTCAGTATTAAATATTAATATCTAGTATTAGTAGATACATTTTAGGTCTCTGTTGCCTTTAATTATTTTTTTTACCTTGTTTTTCTCTCATACTTTTATTAAAGGAGGCAGCCCTTTCCTTTCCAAAGTTGTGGTCTTCTTAGTAGCAGCCAAAATCTTACTATGGGATGAACTTTGGGATTTTGGGGCATCTGGCACATGATAATAAAAAATGATATATATTCTAATAAATGTTGATGTAAAGCTCTATATTCTTAAAAAATCTTTCTCTTTCTGGTCCTGGAAAGCGATTTCTATATTGAGATTTCTGTATAGACTGATAAGGAATTGGATGTAACAAGCCCTGTACTGTGAGATCTTATCTGCAGAGCATAAACAGTCAAGTCTGGAAGATGTCTCTCTGGTTCTTGGGTCTGCATCTGACCTGGCCTTTTTAAGAAAAATCTGGGGAATAGAACCCCAGACCAACATGAGAACCTGGGTCAGACCTGCTCTGATATCTTTTTTTCTTTCCTTCTCTCATAAGGCAACACTTTCTGACTGTGAAACTGGCCTTTACCATCCATCATTCTGTTGCAAAAATTAACACGTGGAGATAGAGGAGGCTGCGAAGCAAACTGAGAATATTTGACTATTAAAGTTGTACAAAGCGGGGAAGTATTCCTTTAAGGAAAAATAAATTCGGAAGGAAGATGTTTAGAAGAGTATATAATTCTGTATCCAAGCAAGTCTTGTCAAGTTTAAAAAGTACAATTTAGAAAATTAATGGTTAGGAATTCAGTGGGGCAAGTTCATCAGCGAAATGCTGTAATGTTTGAAACTATCCACGGCTGGAGCCAGGCGGGGGCCTATCATTACCGTCTAGAAGGGGATGTTTTCTTAGCTATATTAATTCTCGTAAAACAAAAATAATTCATTTTCCACTTTTGTTTTTATTTTCCCCATTGAAACTGAAAAGACAGTAAATGGAAAATGAGTGGATTAAATTAACTGTATCTAGGAGAAAAGTCATTCGATATTATGCAGTTTATAGTCATAATAAATAGCATATGTGACATGAGGAATCTTATATAATTATTGGTACACCTCACTGTCTTCCAAGAGAACACTGGCTCTTGAAATATGTACAGTTAATAAGCCATTGGGGAAATTCTGCTGGAAGCATTTGAAGAGCTGACTGGAGTGACACTCATGGATCTGATTCATATACTGCACAGGGTAGTTAGCCCTGCCAAGTAAACCACAGGTGACCACACCAAGGACAGTTGCACGAGCCTGTTCCCTCTGTGCCAGCTCAGTCACTACCCAGGGAGGCCCGTTTGTCGATGGCAGCAGCTCCCTCAGCACACAGACCCCAGGCTCACCATCTGGCTCACAGGATTCCAGAGCCAGTGCAGTGTGATTCTCCGCAGATGCCCCAGCCAGTGACACTGAGCGTGCTGACACCGACAGCTGTCTCTGGTCAGAGACCCTGGAGAAGCAGGAGGAGGAAGGGCCATCCCTGGGACATGAGTTCTCCACTACAGGAGCAGCTGTCTCCACCTGCACATGTCCAAACCATCCCCTCCTGCTCAAGCAGGTGCCAATGCACCCTTTATTCCTATACTCACCACCAGCCCCCACGCCCCCCCTCCCCATGGGGGCAGGGGGGCATTTACTAAATTCTCTCACTTTCAACAGAGAATCTGAGACTTTCCCTATAATAGAAGAAGGAGACATAGGGTTTTTGTCAGTTCTGGTTCAACCTTTGCCTCCAGTGACATGTACCACACAGATCTGGAAATCAGCAACCCCATCCCACCCGCCAAGCTCTTCCCAGTTGGCTTTGCTTTTTTGTCCCACTGCCCAAGGTTGCATGCCAGCTCTGAGTTCATTGCAGCTGGGTCAGGCACCTTGGCCTTGAACCTGTCCAGCTGACAAGGTGACCTGGAGTGAAATTCAGTGTCATGACCCGCGGCGTCTGCCCGTGATTTGTGAATGGCAGGGAGTTGCCAAGCATGTGTGTAGGAAGTCTAATGAGTCAGCCTTTTGTATGTGCTGGTTGGGCCTTGTCTTGCCCAGCACCACTTAGAGCTTTTGTTGGTGGACCTCATTGCCTTCAATTGAACCACATGATGTGCTCAAGGATCACTTATCCCAGCAACAGGGCCTCTGTTCACTGAGGCAACCAAGCCTTCTACGTTTCAGTAACTTTCCCACTGCTGAAAACCAAGTCCTTCTGCAGGACCAGGGTCCTTATGGCAGCAAGCCTCACTGCTCCGAGGGCTCGGTGGCTCTGTGAGACCATGGAGGGGATGAAAAGGATTGGGGTGGTATTTTTTCTGGCCTTGGCACAGGCCCTGGCTGTAATGTGATAATCCCAGCAGGCCAGTCCTCGAGAGGAGGCTGCCAGCATGCTGTGCTCGGGGATAAACTCCTGACCTGGCTTTTCTCCCTCCTCCCCCAAAACTACTTTGTTTAAAATGCTAGTTGTTCTGTCATAAATTATTCTTTAGTGGAGGGGTGTGGCTCCTGTGTGAGTTATTGTGGTTTGAAAAGAAATAGGGGAAAAATCAGAACACATTGGTTTAGCCAAGACCCAATGCCTAACCAAGGAGAAGTGGAAAAAGGCTGGAGAAGGCAAAGCACAGAGTTCGGTAGAAGCGTTTTATTCACACGTTCTTTTTAGCTGCATAGCGCATTACTTTTTGATAATGTAATGTGTTAGAAGTGTCTTTTTCTTTACCAGAATTTCTTCAGGGAGTGGGCTAGGAAGAAGATGCATTTTGATAATAATTAGCACTGTATTCTTCGGGTTTGCAAACCCATTTGTGAGATGCTTCTCGGACATCCCCTGGGCAATCCTGAACGCGTCTGGATGGCACAGTAGCCACTGATTTTTAGTGTCTGATCTTTCAACTGTGCCTATAGGTCAAGGCTAAGCTTCTGATGCGTCTGTTTCTGTCCTCAGTGTGGGGGAAAGGTCCTCCTGCGCTCTAGGATGCTTTCGGTAGTTTTCCATGGAAGTTTAAGATAGATGTAAAAATAAATGACCTGTGGATTTGGACACTTTGAAAGGGCAAATTATATAAATACCAATGTCATTAAAAAAGAAAAATATAAGCAATCATTCACATGCAGTATATTTTTCTCATTAAAAAAATGGTCATATCACATAAGCTTCTCAGAATCTTGATTTCCTTGCTGAACTATACACTAGAGAAAAACCTCCAAATTAATTGGTGTGTGTCTGATGCATTCTTTCTAATACTGCCAAATTCATTTTATGAATATGATGACATTTATTTAAGAACTAGGGGCCCGTTGCACAAAAATTTGTGCACTCGTAGGGGTCCCTCAGCCCAGCCTGTGCCCTCTCGCAGTTTGGGACCCCTTGGGGGATGTCCACCTGCTGGCGTGCCTGGCCAGCATGGATGAGGGGCTGATGGCAGTTTGCAGACTGGCCAAGCCCCCCAGTGGGGACCCTCACCCCATGGGGGTGTGGCCAACCCACAGTCTCTTCAGGGTTCAGGTCCCTACTGGGGTGCCTGGCCAGCCTGAGTGAGGGGCTGAGGGCCGTTTTCAGGGTGCCCACAGCGACCATTGACCCAATGCCCCAGCAAGGCTGGCTGGAATCAGGTTTCTGGGGTTTATTTATCTTCTATAATTGAAACATTGTTGCCTTGAGCAGAGGCCCGGCCAGCCTAGTCAGGCAGTTTCAACTCCATTGCTGGTGCAATGGAAGCCTCCTGTTTGCTCTAGCTCCTTGGCTGCCGGTCACCATCTTGTCTGGGTTAATTTGATTATAGCAGCTGTGGTTGGCTGATGGGCGTGGCTTGGCTGGTGGACATGGCTTAAGTGTCTCAGAGTGATGGTTAATTTGCATATTACTCTTTTATTAAATTAGATTCTTGCCTGGCTGGTGTGGCTCAGTGATTGAGCATTGACCTGTGAACCAGGAGGTCATAGTTTGATTCTTGGTCAAGGCACATGCTCAGGTTGTGGTGTTGATCTGCAATGTGGGGCTTGCAGGAGGCAGCCAGTGATTCTCTCTAATCATTGATATTTCTATTTGTCTCCCTCTCCCTTTCTGAAATAAATAGAAATATATATATTTTTAAAAAGAATTCTGCCCTAGCCAGTTTGGATCAGTGGATAGAGTGTCATCCTGTGGACCGAAGGGTCTGGGTTCAATTCTGGTCAAGGGCACATAACTCAGTTGCAGGCTCCTACCTGGCCTGGGGTCTGGTCGGGGCTCATGCAGAAGACAACTAATCGATATATTTCTCTCACATTGACATTTCCCTCTGTCTTTCCCTCTCTCTTCCAGTCTCTTTAAAAATCAATTACAAAATATCCTCCGGTGAGGATTAAAATAATAAATAAATAAATAAATAAATAAATAAATAAATAAATAAATAGAATTCCTCTTTTGATAAACGTTCATTTTATTTATATTGTCTCCTCATTAAATAATTCTCAATGTAAATGCTTTATAAATATATCCTTTTATAGATTGGTACTCTTATTTCAATAAAATGAATTAATAGGAGTGGAATTGTGTGGATTATGCTATACATATTTTCAATTTAATAAATACTATAGATTGCTTTCCAAAAAAACTTTAGTAATTCACATTTCCACAAACAATATAGTAGAATTTTTAATCCCCCCTAAAATAGATATTATAATTATTTTTGACAATCTGATATAAATTATTCACTGTTGCTTCAATAGGGTTGAATTTTTTTGGTATTCTACTTTCAACTGACTATATCTATTACTCCAACATTATAGGGTTGTTGCATTTTTGTTGTTAATTTGTAGGGCTATTTGTATGCTAAAAATATTAATCATTTACCTGTCATGTGTGTTGTAAATATTTTTGTCAGTGTAGTCCCTTTTTTCAAACAAAACTTTTAATTTTAAATATTTCTGTACATCTATATTTTCATTTTTGTGTGTCTGGTTCACAGAATTGGTAAAACAGTCTCCCTGTCTCTAGGATTGTACATATAGAAATTTTAAAGAATTATATTATTTTAATTCTTACACATAAATCTTTAATTCATCTGAAATTAATTTTTGCATTTGGTATGAATTAAGGGCTCAACTTCATTTTCCTTTAGATGGATAATCAGTTGTTCTAGCTCCACTTATGAAATAAACCATCTCTTCTCACTGATTTAAACATCACCTTCATCATGTATTAAACTCCAGTTTATATTAGGTTTTATTTATTTACACATTCTTTTATTCCACTTAGTTGTGCCAAAACCATAGTCTTTTGTTAGCAGTAGCTTTCTAGAATGATTTAACTCTGATAATGCAAGATCTCCCTTCAGTATTTCAATGGCCAGGAAGAAACATAGGAAAAATACCTACCAGCTTATTATTTTTTAAAATATACTTTATTGATTTTTTACAGAGAGGAAGGGAGAGGGATAGAGACTTAGAAACATCAGTCAGCGAGAAACATCGACCAGCTGCCTCCTGCACACCCCCCACTGAGTATGTGCCCGCAACCAAGGTACATGTCCTTGACTGGAATTGAACCCTGGACCTTGCAGTCCTCAGACCAACGCTCTATCCACTGAGCCAAACCGGTCAGGGCCCCACCAGCTTATTTACATTAGCTCATGAGAGGCACCATTAGGAGGTATTGAAGAGGTTGTAAAGGATAAAGATGGAGAGGGCAGAGAGAAAACAAGTTAAAAAAAAAAAAAGACTACAGGTTAAAAACTATCCATGGTAAAATAATCTGTAAGATAAAATCTCACCCACTTCATGTTTTTCTCTTCTACTTCTTAGAGGATGATGGTATGAATATTAGCAGTGAATATATTACCATCATCATGCTCATGTCCAAATGAGCATCGCTGCTGTGGTTTGTAAGGCCCATGAGAAAATGGCTAAAATCTCTGGCCTACTAGCTTGTAGTGAGTTTAAGCTCTGAGTTCAGAGATGAATGGGGGTGGTCAAAACTGGCCTTCTGAATGGAGAACCTGCTTTTCTCCAAAATAATCCATCATACTAAATTATGAACAGCAGACTTGGATGCTGTTTTGAAAGGTTGAATATGTTGGTAGACCCAACTTATTATTGCACATTTGTATTGCACTCCTTATGAAAATAGCTAAATGCACAATAAGAACACTGATGAAAAAGCTTGGATTTCCCCCTTGTGTGAAAGGATCCTTTTTGTCTCACAAGCTTTTATTTACACCAGCTCTCCCAAGAGTCTCTCCATCTGCTTGTTCGTTCTCATGGTCTCAATCAGAAGTCTATGTTAAGAGTGCAAATTTACATAATTGGCTATTCCTAATTGGAATGGATGTATTTTAACTCCCTTTGGGAAGCATGTAGTAAAACAACAACAGAACAACAACAACAAAAAACCCCACCCTGTAGACTTTCAGAAGCCTTATTATTAATTTGTTCTTTCACATTCTCTCTTTTTTCTATTTCTGAAGCTTCTTTAGTCTTTATGATTATTTTTCTTGTTTAGTTAATTTGATTATATTCTCTAGGAACCCATTATGGGTGTACACTTTATGCTATTGTCAATGAAAATATATAATGAAAGGCTTTATTTGATGTGTACATTTTGTGTTAAAAAATGGATGGAAAAGTTTAATGAAGCAATTTTAGTGGAGCAATTAGTAATTATATTGTATATGAATCTTAATATGGAAAATTGGGAGTGATTTGTAGAAATGAGAAGATGTAGAAAAGTCCAAAAGCCTACTTTCTTTTTCTTTATGCTTCCCCTATTAATGTATTTACATTCCTCCTAGTAGGGTGGCATATATATAATTCTCCTTGAACAAAAGTATATATCATAGACTGCATTTCTTTTTAATGATTTTTTGAATGTTTAAGCCAGAATCATTGGGAAGATTTGCATGAACTGGAGCTCTGGATTGTTAACATAAAAAAAAATGTCAAGAATGATAAATGAGATGAAGGTTTCATATTATATATATTCAGTTTTAAGTAGTGCTGCCATTGCCCTCTGAAACTACATCAAAAGAAATATTTCAAACCCCCTTGTCTAGCTCCTCTGAGGAGTTTTTGTACAACAGACTCTTAATTGGCTGTCAGTGAGCAACACCCAGTTCTTTTCCATCCATTAGATGTGGGAGAAAAAAGAGGGGTATAAACTAAATAGTGTAATATTGTTGGAAATTGTCTTATAAATATGAGCTTTGATTCCACATCTGTAGACTTGATACTAAGAGAAAGATTCTCCTCCCCTTCCTTTCACCAGTTTTCTAAAGCTGGTTTCAATTCAAGATGAAAAGAAGGTTCTAAAATTTAAGATTATTTTAATATCAAAGGGAGACAATGAAAAATGCATTTTCATCAAATGTGTAGTAAGGTTAGGTTTTCCTTTAAAATTAAGCTTAAAAGCCCAACCCTCAAATTTTAGCACAGAAACTCAGAAAGGATGGGGCAATATTTTTTAACCCACGAAATTGTGTTGTGTTAACCTGAAGTTATTAATATTCTATAAATATGCAATATTAATATGCAAAAATAATGTTACCATAAATGAAAAGGGAAAAGTGGGTTTCTAAAAATATTAAAAACTAGGGGCCCGGTACACAAAAATTTGTGCACTCAGGGGGTGGGGGTCCCTCAGCCCGGCCTGTGCCCTCTTGCAGTCTGGGACATCTCGGGGGGGATGTCCACCTGCTGGCATGCCTGACCAGCCTGGGTGAGGGGTTGAGAGCCATTTTCAGGCTGCCCACAGCCCCTTCAGGGTTCGTGCACTGGGGGGTGGGAGGGCTGGTGAGTGCAGGCCTGGACGTTTCCCAAGGAGGGCCCACGATTGCACGCGCCTGGTGGGCCCACACCGCTGAGGGGACACACCTGGCGCAGAGTTGGGTGGCAAGCCAGGGGCAGACGCTGGTGCAGAATTCCTCGGTGGGGCCCTGCTGCTGAGCAAACACACCCGGGGTGGAGCTGGGCAGTGAACTGGCTTCGGATTCTCCGCACTGTGCAGCAGAGGCTCCTGCATGCCTGTGGAGGCCCCTGGGGGGCGGGTGAAGGTAGTGGACCCTGGACGGGTATTCCTGGACACCCCGCAGAGGCCCCGGGGGGCAAATCCAGGCAGCAGATCCAGGATGGCTGCTCCTGCACACCCTGCAGAGGCCCCGTGCTCCTGCATACAGCCACTCTGATTGGCTGGTGGTAATGGTCAATTTGCATGTTTCTCTTTTATTATATTAGATAAGAAATCAAAGTGAAAAACAACCTTTTGAATTTAGTTAAAAATGTTTAGAGATGAGTAAGACATAATGAGGAAGGGAAAAGACTATATAACAGGAACATATTTCTAAAATTATCCAATATTGGAAGGCTGGAGAAGGTTGCGGGGGAGTTAAGAGATCAACTGAAAGACTTGTATGCATGCATATGAGCATAATCAATGGACACAAGACACTGGGGAGGAGAGGGGGAGGTCAAGGGAAAAAAAATGGAGACCTATCTAACATTCATTATAATACTTTAAGCAATAAAACAAAATTAAAAAAATAAAATTATCCAATATTTTTCTCCAAATATTTTTTACTTTCTCTCCTGTCATTCAATTTGGTAGCCAAAGCTTATTGTTTCCTAGATGTTTTCTGGATTGAATATGTTAAAGACCTAAGATTTAAGAGAAACAGGTAGTGTGGATTTGAGGAGAGTGGAGCTCTCTTTGGAAAATAGGAAGATTTCCTTGGGCTAAGAAAGAGAGAGGCTCTGCTTCCTGGACAGAGGGGCCCTGGACCCTACTTCCCAGACAGTCCCTTAAAGGTAATGAACACTAGATGGACCTGGGAGACACTAGAAAACAGCTTGGTATCCATTATGGCAACATTTCAACAAGATTCTAGGCCGCTACTTCTGCGCAGATGCACCAGGATGGCCCTGAGTCCTAGAGCAGAGAGTCTTTTAGAAGTCGTTGAGAAGACTCAGTCCTCAAAAAGCCAAGCAGAGAGCTGAGGGTTGTCTAAAGTATTCCAGGGATCAAACTGATGATCAAACATGACAATGCATAGATTAGTGCGTACTCGTGTGGACAGAGGAATGTCGCACACTCTGCCATGCCCTCAGACTTGGTCAGGCCCCTGCAGCTTAGATGAGAGGAAGCGAGGGCACAGTATAGTAAAGGAAATTAGCTTCTGTCATGTGACATGATGGGGTTTTATGCTGAAATTCAGCTGAGTTATAGACTATTAAGTTGTAGTATTTTATTTATCTAAGGGTGTGGATTGAGATTTAAAATCACTATATTGGGGGGAAAAAAAGAGAGAATGAGTATTGTAATGTGAGTTGACTTCTGCTTTTTTACCTTTAGCTGAAGCTGTGAAGGGGCGTTTCCTTTTCTTCAACAGGAACATAATGTTCTTTGATGGCTATTTTAAAGCATAATCTGTAACAGTAAGATTTAGGTAAGAATTAGAAAGAGCTCCTAATGGCTGTCTCCATGTTCTTCAGTGAGCTATTCTGCAGCAGGAAGCTTCCCTTCAGTGAGGCATTCACATAGTTTTTCTTTTCCTTTTTTTGTTGTTGATCATCACTGACAATATTTTTCCATTGATTTTTAGAGAGTGGAAGGAGGAGAGAGAGAAAAAGAGAGAGAGAGAGAGAGAAAGAAACATCAATGTGAGAGAGACACACCCATTGATTGGTTGCCTCCCACATACACCCTGACTGGGCTATGATGAACCTGCAACCTAGGCACATGCCTTTGACCAGAATCGAACTTGTTACCCTTCAGTCTATGGACTGAGACTCTATCTACTGAGCCAAACTGACAAGGGCTACATTTTTTTCCTTCTCTTTCACTTTATTTGTTCTGTTTGGTTATATATTAAGGGTGTCTTCTGTTTTATTGCAGAAAATAAGTAATGTTTTAATATGTATCTTTGCTCTGATATAGGCAAATACTTTAAAACTTCTACTTTAGTTTACCTGATTCTACAACTTTAATTTTATTTTTATCTATTAATTTGTTTTATTCTCATTGCCTTAACACTGTTGCCATTTAAATTTTTCCTTATTTTTTTTGTTTTAAATTTCTTTTACTTTACTTGCTGCTGTTGCCTTCTGTTATAACCCTTTTTCCTTTCTAGTTTTGTGTTTTGAATATATTGTCATTCAAACATTGCCTCTTCAAGGAAGTGTGACTTATTTACTAACTATTGGACAAGAAGCAGGATAGAAGGATGGTCATAGTAGAGAGAACCTACACTAAACAGAGAGGTTAAAGTTGAAAGAAGGTCATACTGTCTGGCCTCGTACATGCTTCTGCTATAACATCACATTTTTTCAGGTTAAAATTATTTTAGCTTTGGCTTCTGATTTAGAATTTCAAAAGTGCCTGGTTTTCTCTTTCTGAACTGGAGAGACCCTCAAATTGATTTCTGAGAAAAATCTTAGGCTTGCTTACGGGTTGACCTTCAACTCATCTCCATTCTGCCATGGGGAGCACTGTATTCTTATGGGTCTTTTCAACTCTTAGAGAAAAGTAGCAGGGCTAGGTGAAGAAGATACACCATTCTCACAACATCTTTAAAGAGCAATTTGAAAATTTATACCAGAATTTAAAATAAAACAGAGCAATTCCATATTGAAGAATGTTTAAAAATGTGGAAATGCAAAAGTATGCAAGAATATTATTAAACACTATAAGTCACAGCCATAAATTGAAAAGAGAAAATGTGCATGCTCATTTGGTATGAGTTTCATTTTCTTTGAGTACATACTAAAGTTTATTTTTATGAAGTAGATATTTCATTAAAGGCTAAGACAAGATTATACCACAAAAGAAACAACAGCTTAATCTTATTTATAAATATTGATACAGAGGTCTTTTAAAAAGTGAAATGTTTATATACTTAATGATAAGCAGATTCCATTGGTACATTACAAAAGAAACATGTATAAGTGGGATTTATTTCAGTAATGCAAAGATGGTTTAATATTAAAAAACACTTTAAAATATATCATACTATTAATGTTACATTTTATCTGATCATTTCCAAGGATGCAAAAAAGGCCTAGGAAAAAAATCAACAACCAACAGTATTTAAAACATTTAATAAAATGGAATATATGACTTATTTCAATTAGCATAATACTCTCAAGATCCATCCATGTGCTCTCAAATGGTAATATCTCATCATTTTTTATGGCTGAATAGTATTCCATTATGTAAATATACCACATCTTCTTTATACACTCATCTATTAAAGGACCAGGTCTTGTTTTTGTGAATAAGGCTGCAATGAACATAGGGGAACATAGATTTTTACAGATAAGTGTTTCCAAAATTTTGGATAGAACCCAGAAGAAAGGTTGCTGGTTTACATGGTAGCTCTATGCTTACTTTTTTGAGGAATCTCTGTACTATTTTTCATAGAGGCTGCACCAATTTACATTTCTAACAGCAGTATATGAGGGTTTTCTTTTCTCCACATCTTCTCCAAAACGTGTTATTTTCTTTTTCTAAAAAAATATATTTTATTTGTTTTTTTACATAGAGGAAGGGAGAGGGATAGAGAGTTATAAACATCAATGAGAGAGAAACATCGATCAGCTGCCTCCTGCACACCCCCTACTGAGGATGTGCACACAACCAAGGTACATGCCCTTGACTGGAATCAAAGCTGGGATCCTTGAGTCCGCAGACTGACGCTCTATCCACTGAGCCAAACTGATTAGGGTGTTATTTCTTGTCTTGTTGATAATAGCCATTCTAACATGAATGAGGTGATCTTTCTTTGTGGTGTTGATTTGCATTTTCCTCATAGCCAGTGAAGTTGAATGTCTTTCATATACCTGTTGTTTATCTGTATGTCTGTTAAGGTCCTCTGCTCATTTTTTAAATTAGATATTTTTTATTGTTTTGAGTTGTGCGAGTTCTTTATATAGTTTGGATATTAGCCCCTTATCAGAGATATTGTTTGCAAATATCTTCTCCCATTCAGTTGGTTGCCTACATGTCTTGCTGATAGTTTATTTTGCTGTGCAGACACTTTTTAGTTTGATAAGAGTCCCATTTTATTAATTTTTGCTTTCGCTTCCTTTGCCTTTGGGGTCAATTTGACAAGAACCATATGACTCCCCTCATATGGGGTATTTAAAGCAAAGTAACAAATGAGCAAAACAACTCAGACACAGCAGTATGTGATGAGCAGAGGGGAAGAGGTTGCAGGAGGATGGAGAGGGTTAAGGTGAACAAATATATGATGATGGAAGGAGACTAGACTTTGGATGGTAAACACAGAACACTTATGTTCAGATGATATATTATAGACGTGTACACTTGGAACTTACATGATGTTATTAACCAATGTTACCCCAATAAATTTAATTTTTTAAAAATCCACTTATACATTCACAGTACAGTGTTTCTGAGTAAGTGAGTAACCTGTGGGAGATATCTGTCACCTTTTATACTAAATTTAATATATTACAGAAAACACTTCTGTTATATTGTAACAAATCTTACACACGATTTATCTTACCTTTTTTCCCCAAACATATGACAAAATCATATTGCTAGGAAATTTTACCATATATAAATAATATTTAAAATATTGTAACCTCACAATATGGTTTATAAGCCAGTATGAAAAAATAATTCTATTGATTAAATAAATAAAAATGAAATTAATTGATATTCCTTAATAAGGATAAAATATATCTATAACAGAGACCACTTTATGATCCAGGAATTCCATTCTAACAAAACTCTTGCACATTAGCAGCATTGTTTATAACACCAAAGAGCTGGAAATAATTTAAATAATCTTCAACAAATCCTGCGATGTATTCATTCAATAGGCTAGCATACAATAGTTAATATGAATTAACTAGAGCTAAACAGATTGGCCGTGTACCTCTCTGTTAAGTTCTATCTGTGTGAATTTGGCAGATCTGCTTCATGTCCCTAGTCTATTGGTGTTCCTATCTGTAAAGTGGAGGTAATAATAACTGCCCTGCAGTGTTGTAGTCAGAATGAGAGCTACTATAGGTATAGAGCTCTTTGCAGGGTGTGAAACATGGCAGGCACTCAAATGATGATTATCTCAGAACTGCACCAACACTGCCAAGTTTACTTAACTAGGTTACAGCATGTGAAAGAACGAGAGCTTCAGCAATAAGACAAGAGATACCAGATCCTTTTCATTATATTGCGTTAGCTGAGGCTCACATCTCTTATTGTTTGAATTACAGCAACAGCGTCCTATCTGATCTCCCTGATTCCAGTCTGTTTCTTCTTATCCAGGGGTTTTCAAACCATGGGTCACATCCCAATGGAGGGTTGTAAAATAAATTCAGTAGGCCATGACCAGAATTTTAAAAACTGACACAGAATAGAAAGTATCAGTACACTTAGTACAATGTTATGTTGTTTTGTGAAGCTATTCTTTAGTTTAGTGCAACTTCTCTGTGTTAGTGTACCAGGTTGCTATGTGAAATTATCCTTTACTTCTATTTCTGTGTTTAAGTGCACTAGGTTGCTATGTCAGAGCATTTACAATGGGTGACAAAGTTTGGGTATCTCTGCATATGGTTCATTCTCTGCACTTCAGCCGGAATCATCTGCTGTGATGTCAATCTGATTATGTCTCTTTCCCATCTATTCTTTGATGGCTCTCAATGGCTTTCATCAAAAAGCCTAAATTCCTTATACCCAAGACCTTTCAAGGTCTCATCTGTAGGTATTTTCATCCTGTCTCATCTCACAGCCTCCAGATTACCCCAGTTACATCATAGGGATCTCTTTGCAGCTCCTTATCCTTCACAGCTTTGCTCATGCAGTCCTCTTGGTTGCCTCTTTTCTCTTTCTGTGATTAATAGCTCCTGTTTATGCCTTAAAATTCAGCTTATGCCATTTCTTTTATGAAGCTTCCATAATTTTCTGGCTACTTTGGGCTCCATAGGTGCCAGATTATTAACTTGATATAATACTTGTCACCACATATGACAATTTTAATTTATGAGACTGTATAATCTACTAGAACATAAGTCTCTTGAAACCAGGGACTGTATTTATTGTATTAAAAATCCTCAGCTAACAGCAGAGAACCTGGTATCTCCAGGGACCTCAACCTGAGTTTATTGATCGATTTATTGATTGATTCTGTGCCTACTTGGTCGGCAAACCAGAGATCCCGAGTACACATGACCTTTAACTGATATCTAGTTTGTTATTTTTATTATAATATTAAAAGAGGACCATTTGGAGTCCATAGAAAGCAGAAATTAATGTGGTTACCCTTTGTTATGTTATTTTGTCTATTAATTTTAACTAGAATACTATAATAATGAAACTAGAGCTTTAGTGACATTGGTATATATGTGTGATATATATGTGACATAAAATATGACATACATGTCAGTTTGCTAATGTCCGAATGAAGCTCGTTAAATAAGATTCATCAGCAGAGTGGCGTTTGCAGAAGCTATCCCCAGGCATCACATGTCTTGCAACATAGAGTGGTAAGCCTTTTGAACCAAAAGACATGGCAAACCATTAGTTCTCAAATAAGTGACCTGTAAGCAGTGCAGACTCTTTCAGATAGATTACTTAGGGATTTGATATAAATAAAATATATTGTTACTCTTCAAAGATCGATTTTTGGGTTTTATTTCCCATTTTGCCTGTCATTTCCTGTCTTTTGATCATCTTTTTTTTATGGCTAATGGCTTTGTACAGTGAGAACAGGAAGACATTAAAACAGATGTTAAGTTCCTAATATTCATAAAAAATGATAGTGGAGTTCTATTCACCCCTCACTATCTGCCCAGCACTCTAAAAAGTGTTGTTACATGCACTATACATCACCCCACTAAATCCTATACCAAGCCTATGAGCCTTGATTGAGGAAATTGAAATTTGACAAGGTAAAGCAAGCTGCCAGTTACATAATTGGAGGTAGTTCCTTATACTTTATATTAAAAAATGGCAGAAATATGGTTGGAAGGAAGGTTGTAATGAGGAGCTAAAACGAGAATTTGAATTTATCTTTGTAGTTAATTTCTCCAAAGAAATACTCTCTCTCTGTCAATGGATTATAGAGAGTATTTTGGACAATGAATGTCTTACTGTACTTCATAGAGTTTTTGCTTGTTTGGTGCATTTTGCTGGACAATATATGAGCTAATAAAAATTAAGAAACTAATTTCATTCATTCATTTATTTATATCTTAGTGTCTGAAGACATAAACAAAAGTAGGAAAATAAGGATCGGTTAATCAAGGATCTAGATATATAAGTAAAAGTTATAGCTTTGTAATTAGCGATATAATTGATATCAACATATAAAACAGTAAAAATATGACTACTTATGCATTTAACTCTTCCTGGAGATATCTGGGAAGACATTATGAAGAGGTGGCACTTCAACTGAGTACTGAAGGATGTGTAAATGATTGCCAGTTTCTTTTTTTAAAATATTTTTATTGATTTTACAGAGGAAGAGAGAAGGAGAGAGAGATAGAAGCATCAATAATGAGAGAGAATCATTGATCAGCTGCCTCATGCGTGCCCCACACTGGGGATCGAGCCTGCAACCTTGACCGGAAATTGAACCCATGACCTCCTGGTTCATAGATCTGTACTCAATCACTGAGCCACACCAGCCAACTAACAGTTTATTTCTTAAAAGCATGTTAAATAAATATAGAGCCTATGGCAGCAGTGGCTCAACAAACTGCTGAAAAGAGCAGATACCCAAAAAGTTGATAAAAGCAATAACCAAGTGCTCAGAATTACTGCAAAACATTACAACTTCCCGCACATAACATATTCACTAGGCTTTAAAATCTGCTGAAATGACAAGTAAGAAATAAACTTGTTTTATGAATTTTGGTGGGAGCTGATGGTGGGGAATGATGGGAGTATTGGGCATGAAGAAGTTTGACAACAGCTGTTCTGAAGTAGTAGGTGCCTCATGATTTTCATTTTTTCAGATTTTCTTTCATTTTATGTTGAGTGAGGCACAGCCACAGCAGTGTTGTTACCATGATAAGGATTCTCATCCTTCTGTCCCTCACCCCTCTTCAACTGCTTCAGAATTCTCCACAATAGCATTAACCAGAAGACCCAAGGAATATCAGAAATAAACCGGGAACTTCTTAGAAGGACTGATTTGAGGGAAAACCCCCATGGATCGCTCAGCTTTTGTTTTTGCACATGTGAAATAATAGAAAAAGAGTACAATCAAGAATAGAACGTGTTTTGCTTTTCCAGATCCGCTTGGTACAAGTGCAGAAGAGTCTGCAGATGGAGGCTCACAGATGGAAGCATACAGCTGTTTCTTTGTTGGTATGAAAACCCAATTGTGGGTGGGAGCAATGGAGGGAGAGACAATATTAGAATGCATTGGCGTTTTAATTATACTTACCGTAATTCTAATGTTCTGAATGTAGCAGTGAATTGTTTGGGGAGTTGTCTTGAAATTAGAATCCAATTTTGCAAACTTGAATCAATTAAAGTAGTACTGTTTGGAAAAATACAGAGAAGCATGCCTGCAAAAGATTTTCCAGTAATCTTGCTTTGTGATGTTTCAAGTTCCTATGATGGTGACTCTTGGGTTGGAGAGGAGAAGGAGGGGAGAAGGCCAAGACTGAAAGTGCCCCATTTCTGTTCTCTAGGGTCGTCCACTACAGAATGTCCTTAACTCCATGAACTATTGAAACTGTCTCTAAACACCTTTACGGAAGCCAGGCTTGCCAGGTGTGAGTGCAAGTCTCCTGAAAGAGGTAATGTAACTCTAAGCTCAGGTTGCCATTTCCACTTTCTGGGAATAGAAACTTGACAGCCGAATAAGTATGCTACATACCAGCACTCATGCTTAATTTCATTTCACAAGTTATTATGAGCTTGCTGTGTTCCAGGCACAGGAGTAAGTGAGAGAGAGACACTGTTTTTCCCCTCTTAGAGCTTATGGTCTAGTAAAGGAAACATAGATTAAATGAATGAATTAAGTATAGAGTGGTAAGTGTAATAAATGCAAAATAAAGAATGATATAAGCATATAGAAGTGTAGCCAGAAATAGATTAGGGTGTTAACAAGGGCTCTCTGAGCAACCTAAGTTTTGCCTACTGAACAGTTATGTAGGTTAAGAAGGAGGGGGAAAGAGCTCCAATAGGGGGAACATAATGTGTGAGATTCTGTGGCTGAAAGAGGAGTGTCTTGTTTGAGGAACTGAGAGAAGACCAGTTTGATTGGAGCACAGAGACTGAGGCCAGGAGACCTGGAAATGAGCAAGAAATGGAATGAAGAAAGCCTTGTAAGCAATAATAATGATATTTCCCTTTATTCTAAGAGCAATGGAAAATTAGAGGTTTTAAAGAGGGGAGTGGCATGTTCCAATGTGAGCATATTTAAAAATCCATATAGTGACTGTGTGTTGGTTGATTTGGAAGGTGGCAAGTCGGGAAGCAGATTTAGTCAAGAGGTGCTGGTGCCAGTGGTGACAGAGAGAATCTCACAGAACCTGTAGAGTTTAAGAATCACATCAGCAAGGTTTGGTGACCAATTAGATATTAATTATTAAAGAGGAAGTGGCATTGGATATATTTGCCATAGGCATTCATGTACAAAATGTGGTTATCTGCATAAAGTCAAGAGATCTACCCATTGTTGCCAACTCAACTTTGAATAACTAATTTTACAAAGAAAATGAAGTTACAAAAGAAGACATTAAATGGGCTGTTTGATTAGATTCTTCTTCCTAGTAACTTAGAGTTGTGAGAAGTGGAAATTTTGCTCCTTCCATGTATATATTATTATACCACTCCTTGAAGAATTAAGTATAGATGCTATTTTTGCTCTATAAAATAAAGGTACTTTTTCATTGTATTAAAAAAATAAGAAGAAATGGTATTAAGGATAAACCCAAGTTTTCTCAATGAACAAATGGTTATTGGGTTGTGTCTTTTGTTGACATTAAGACTCAAAAGAAGGGTCAGGTTTGTGAGTGGGTACAAGACAGAAAAATTGGGAGTTTAAGTTTGAACAGTTGAATTTGAGGTGCATCGGAGAGACACCCAGGTGAAGTGACAGAATGAAAATGGAAGAGTGGAAGGGTTGAAGTGAGGTGAAACTGAATCTGTCATCCCTCTTCTGCCACTTAGGATCCATGAGACCTTGGACAAGTTCTTAAATCTGGTTATGCATCAATTTCCTCATCAGTAAAATGGAGAGGACAATAACAGTACCTGTGCTAAGTTGTTGTGAAGATTGAGAACACACATGAAACTAACAGTAGACACTTGGGGGTGGGCATGAGATGAGGTCATATAGGAAGGGGAACAATAGATAACCTGAGATGACTCTTCATCTTTCATCATTTAATTTTAAAAGAATGTATGTAATTTTAAAAGAATATATATATATATATATATATATATATATATATATATGAATTAAATATGAAAACATATGAAAGACCAATTTGAAAATATACATGTACACCTCTTGGCACAGCAGTTGCTGACTAGTCAATAAATATTAGTTGTCTGTAGACATAGGGATGAGACCTGGAGCTTGGAGAGAGTTCTAGTCTAGAGATGTGCCATTAGCAGCCCTTGCATTGTGACAGCAACAAAAGCCATAGGAGTGGATGAAATCATTTGGAGAGAGATTGTTGGGTAAAAGAGAGCCAAGAGCTGAACTTGGAGGAATTCCAAATGTTAAAGATCAAATAGAGGACAAGGAATCAGCAAAGGAGCCTTTGAAGGGTCAGTCATCAAAGCAGGAGAGAAGCTGCCCATCTGAGCAAGGTGAGCTTGCATTCAGAGGAAGAGGTACACACTATGGCTTGTTGTTACTAACTGTAATGAATAGAAAACTACCAAGAATACCTTGGATAAACTGAACTGGAGACTTGAGCAGGCTCTTTGGATAATCAGGCAATAAGCTTTTTCTGAGAAACTATCTGGTCCTTTAATTCAAATAAAATCTTGGCTTCTGTCCTGAAAACTGGGTCAGTCGGTTGGTCACCTGGAAGTTGGATCCATATTTCTTATGAGATTCTCTGTCTATAAAGAGGTGCTACTTAAAACTGAGTAAATGTATGTAAAATGAAAAAAAATCACTGATGTCAGAGAGAAAATAAAAAGGTACAAAGAAAGGAAATTTCATTCTGCTTACTCATAGTTCTGGCCAATGTATAACCTTTAATTTTTTAACAAAATATATTTTATTTTCTTGAATCACAATTCCATAAACAAATATCTGTCATCCTAATTTTCTTTTTTATGTAAGTTGGCAATTTCCCCCCTATATTTGGAAATAATGATGATTGTCCTACCTCATAAAAAAGAGATACATCTGCCCTAACCGGTTTGGCTCAGTGGATAGAGCATCAGCCTGCAGAGTGAAAGATCCCAGGTTCGATCCCAGTCAAGGGCATGTACCTGGGTTGTGGGCACATCCCCAGTAGGAGGTGTGCAGGAGGCAGCTAATCAATGTTTCTCTCTCATCGATGTTTCTAACTCTCTATCCCTCTACCTCTCTGTAAAAAATCAATAAAATATATATTTTTTAAAAGAGATACATCTTCCTTAGAAGATATATATACTAGAGGCCTGGTGTATGAAATTCTTGCACTGGGGAAGGGAGGGAGTCCCTCATTCCAGCCTGTGTTCTCTTGCAGTCCAGGAACCCTCAGGGGATGTGTGAAAGGAGTGGGCCTCAGCCATCAGCCCTAGCTCCACATTCTGCTTGGATTCTGAGCCAAGGCTGTTGAGAAAGTAAGAAGAGGATGCTTTAAAAAGCACCTCCTACTTTGCATCAGTTCTGCACATTCAGGGTGCGGCAGAGCATCAAGCTCATGGTCCTGTGTTTTGCACCTGTAACTTCCGACTAACCTAGTATTAAATCCCAGGCAAGTCATTTACTGCTATGAACACAACCCTTGCTGCATCTGTGATTGGAGATAACAGTGCCACCCTCCTCCTAAGGTTGTTAGGAGGAGTGGATAAGTTAATGCAGGCACAGCACTTGGCATACCGGGAACTCTTGTATAGAGCATGGCCAGTGCTCTGAAACATGAGGATTCCCTCAGTAGAACTGTTAATTTGTTTATTTTTACCTTTCCCAAATTTCTTTAGGAAATATCTTCCTGTTCTCCCTAATTTGCTTTCTCCTAAACTTCAAATTATCTTTATAAACATTATAACTGAGTTATGAAAAATAAATTTTCTATTTTTTTAAGATCAACCTGATTTTTGAGACTTTATCCTGCTAGAGAGGGTAGTAACAATGCCCATCATTTTGAACATATCTCTCTGTCCTCTCCTCCATCCTTTCCCGAGAGTTACATGTAAATGTGTGACACATACACGATGCCAAAGTTTGGCAAAGAAGAACATTTGTTCTTTTTCTTCTTCAAAGGTTTGTATTGATTTTTGAGAGAGAGAGGAAAGGGAGAGAGGCAGAGAGGGAGAGAGGGAGAGAAGGAGAGAGGGAGAGAGGGAGAGAGGGAGAGAGGGAGAGAGGGAGAGAGAGAGGTGAGACTGAACAATGCAAGAACTGACTGTTACCTTCATTTTCTTCCTTGGTCCTGATCATCCATGATCACTAGTCCCACTGTGGTCCTGTGCGTGGTCCTATCTTGTCTGATGTCTCCCCTAATTGCCTGGGTGCCAGGACTTGGGATTCCTTCCCTAGGACAGGGAAGCTATGCTTTTTTCCCAGGTTCACCCAGTAATTTGGTCGGTATCCCAAGCCACTTTCTCTTGCATGTTATTTCCACTCTCCCACTTGTCATACCCCTCATCTGTAGCAATGATGATAGCCAGTTACCTACTTGGTAAGGAAAAAAAAGGAAAGGCCAGTATCTCAAATGCACTACTCTGCCCCTTGGGTTTACAGATATATTATGCAAGTCAGTGCTTTCAACCATGGAACACACTGTGGTGATATGTAGAGAATGAAATGTCATGCAGAATTTACTGTATTTATTCCACTCAGCAGAAAGACATTTTATTTTAATATACTTTATTGATCTTTTACAGAGGAAGGGAGAGGGATAGAGAGTTAGAAACATCGATGAGAGAGAAACATCGATCAGCTGCCCCCTGCACGCCCCCTACTGGGGATGTGCCTGCAACCAAGGTACATGCCCTTGACGGGAATCGAACCTGGGGGGGGGGGGGGCCCTTGAGTATGCAGGCCGACACTCTATCCACTGAGTCAAACCGGTCAGGGCAACAGAAAGACATTTTAAAAGCACAAGTTACGTTTTCCTTAGAATGGACCATGACTGTATGTAGTACTGACATTGAATTTTAAAATCTCTTATAAGTAATGCAAGAGGGCTCATTATACCACTTAGTGAAGGAAACCTTGAAGTCAAAATCATCACACCTACATCAAAGAGGCAGACAAGGCCTGAAACATTACACGTGCTTTGAAAAATAAATCCGTTCTCTCTGGTGTTTTGACTGAAAACCAACTTCACGCTTTTAGCTATTATAAGAACTTTTCTTGACTTTTTCTGAGCCCAATAATTCTGCAGAATTTAGCATGTGGAGGAAAAATGTCTACCTTCACCCACTATGGTCTACTAGTAAATGTGGCTTTCCTGTTGGCGATTTCCTGCATTAACAGTATTTGATAGGAAAATAATTCAAAATTTGGTTTTCCAAGGGGACAAAGAGCTTGTGAAGCATTATTTACCTACTAGACTGAAGCAGACCTCAGTGGCCATCTGGTGCACCATGTTTTTTGAGTAATTAGCATGAATCCACACTTTTATTTTGTTTCCTTCCTGAAGTGAAACTGGAAATGTGTGCTAACAGACTTTAATAAAGGAGCCAATATTAAAAAATGATTACACTCTTCCCCTTGTGAAAAACAATGGGGAGGGGGCATGGAAAAACTTTGTTTAGCCACCAAAGGCAACGCTGCCTTGATAGCTGCCAAATACTCAGGGTCCCAGACGGAATTGCTTATTCTCTTTAGCCACATTTGGTGAACAATGTTGCAGGCCTAATATTCCCCCTTCCTTTCCATCAGGCCTGTCACTCAGAGCCTTCAGAGCATTTGCATGCGCCAATGTTCATGGCCACAGTGGTCCAGCCCCATTTGTGGACTGGATTTTGATTCCGGGATTAGTTCTGACTGGTTAACAGCTTGGGTTTGTTTTTGCAAATGACTTTATCATAACTATAAATGCAAGTGAGTTAATCTACTGACTGGTGGCTCAGGATGTCTGAGTGTTGGCAATATATATTCGATTTAATCTATAGGGAGAAGGAATTATTCTTCCTGGCATAAAGCCTTCCAGGAGAATTCAACAAATAGGTCACCTATGCAAGTCGAAACAATTTCTTTCTGGACGGTTTTACTTTATGATGTTAGTGCAATTGCTTCATCCACAAAATATCTGGATGTATTTTATGTCAACCTAAACACATAGCTGAGAAAAGTCAGGCTCTCTTGATGAACATAAGTGAACACATTTAGTATATAAATAAAATTTGCAGCTGAAAAGAGTGATTAAGGGTTGAGGGTGAGACTTAAATAAAATTTTATTGTAGCACATTAATCTCACAACATGAAAATTTAAAACTAAGTGGATTACTCTTAACAAATTTATATTTAACTAGAGGCCTGGTGAACAAAAATCTGTGCACTCAGGAGGAGTGTCCCTCAACCTTGTCTGTGCCCTCTTGTAGTCTGGGACCCCTCAGGAGATGTCCACCTGCTGGCTTAGGCCCGCTCCCCAGGCAATTAGACCTAAGCTGGCAGTCAGACATCCCTCTGGCAGCCTGGGAGCCTTCAGGGGATGTCCACTTGTCAGCGGGGAGCAGGCCTAAGCTGCAGTCAGACATCCTTAGTGCTGTTGAGGAGGCAGGAGAGGTTCCTACCACCACCACTGTACTGGCAGCCATCAGCCTGGCTTGTGGCTGAGCACAGCTCCCCTTGTGGGAGTGCACTGACCACCAGGGAGCAGCTCCTGCATTGAGCATCTGGCCCCTGGTTGTCAGTGTGTGTCATAGTGACCAGTCATTCCCAGTGGTTCTGCTGTTAGGGTCAATTTGCATATTACCCTTTTATTATATAGGATATTTACTTTTTAAAAATGTAGGAACTAGCTACTTTTGGTGAACACATATTTTTTCTTGATTTAAGAGCAATTCTAACTTTAGATATTATATAGAACTAGGGGCCCGGTGCACAAAAATTTGTGCACTTGGGGGGTGGGGGTCCCTCATCCCGGCCTATGCCCTCTTGCAGCCTGGGACACCTCGGGGGAGATGTCCACCTGCTGGCATGCCTGGCCAGCCTGGGTGAGGGGTTGAGGGCCATTTTCAGGCTGCCCACAGCCCCTTCAGGGTTCATGCACTGGAGGATGGGAGGGCTGATGAGTGCAGGTCTGGACGTTTCCCACCAGAGGGCCCATGATCGCATACGCCTGGTGGGCCCCCACTGCTGAGGGGACACACCTGGGGCAGAGCTGGGTGGCAAGCCAGGGGCGGACACTGGTGCAGGATCCCTCGGTGGGGCCCGCTGCTGAGTGAACACACCGGGGTGGAGCCTTGCAGCAGACTGGCTTTGGATTCTCTGCACTGTGCAGCAGATGCTCCCGCACGCCCTGTGGTGGCCCCTGGGGGGCAGATGAAGGTAGTGGACCCAGAAAAGGTGCTCCTGGATGCCCCAAGGAGGGCCCAGGCTGGACTCCCCCCCCTACTGAGCTGACACACCTGGCACAGCTATGCCGGCCGCAGAGGCTCCCAGTGCAGAGCCGCCCTGCTAGCCTCCATCTTGGCTGGGTTAATTTGTATATAGCTGCTCTGATTGGCTGGTGGGTGTGGCCGTGAACAGAGGCTCAGCCTGTCTAGGCAGGCAGTTGCAACAGAAGCCTATGGTTTGCTCTAGCTCCGTAGCTGCTGGCCTCCATCTTGGCTGGGTTAATTTGCATATAGCCACTCTGATTGGCTGGGAGGCATGGCTTGGCTGGTGGGCCTGGCTTGGTTGTCTTGGGTGATGGTCAATTTGCATATTACTCTTTTATTATATTAGATTATATTCATTACACACATATTCTAAAGGCATTATTATATTTCACTTTTTCAGATGAAAAAACTGAGGTTTAGAAACAAGTTACTTGTCCATATTTACTTGGCTAGATAGATTTGAGACTTAAGTGGACCCAAGATTCATTTAGTCCCTCCCGCTCTTCCTTTCTCCTTGAATTGTTATGCCTGCCATGATTCTGTCTGGGTACAAAGATGCATAAGGCATACAAAACCAAAATAGCCAAAATAAAATTATTTAATATAGGAAGAGTATAAGACAATATGAGTCATAGAGGTGTGGATATGGGGATGGCAACAGTAGAGAAGAGTGGTCAAGTTTCTGTGTGTGTGTGTGTGTGTGTACATATGTATACATGTGTGATGTATTAGAGGTCGGGGGTATAGGGAGTTCTAAAGAATCACAGGAATAGAGAATTTTCTAAGTCTTTTTCCCAACAAAAATAAGATATAATGATTGCATTGTTGTTCCCCATGGGCTCTCTTCTATCAATTCCAGTGACACCAAAGAAAAGCCACTGTTGGGGCTAATTCTGAGATTCAGATGTCTGCAAACAGAACTAAGAGTAGACATGGGTGAGCAGGCTGCAATCATTCATCCTGTGATGGAGGGTGAGAGAGATTCTTCTTATTCCTTCTTTTTTCTCTGATCTTATACAGAAGAAGGAAGGAAGGAATGGGGTTCAGTAAAAGGAACCCTTTCAAAAGTTTCCTGGCAAGGAACGGTTTGTGGGCAAGTTGAATTTTCCTAGACCAGTATGTTAATTTTTTTAGTTTGTTTCTTCCTAAGTGCATTTATTATAATGGAGTAAACCAGCTTTCTTCTTTGCTGTAACTGTATAACTTGGTCTCCTTAGGAAAAGAAAGAGCACAGGCTGAAGTGATAAGAGCTTCTATACCCTTCTGTGTCCTTTGGGTCCTCTGAGCACCAAGATAGAATTCAGGGTATCAGAGATATATTGAGGGTAATGCTCATGAAAAAGAAAATGAAGAAGAAGCTAGAATAAACAAGAAAAAACTTTAGATCATGATGTAGGTATCCTATCTATAAAAGGAGAAGAGAAGGTAAAGAGTTCAAGGTAGCAAATGCTTCACACAGTAGTGCAGCTCTTCAGGCCAGTCCATTAGGTGCTGGGGCCCAAAAATAATCCATAGAGGCATTCCATATTGTCAGAAGTGGTGCTCTACTACCTCTGTTGGGTTGAGGCATTGGGTAGAAACTGCCCATGAAAAGTGTAACCTTGGCTCAAACATTGCTGATCACAGCTAAGGGGCAAGTTCTTTCTTGAAGGCAGATATGGACAGCACACCTCCTTGGCTGCCACACAAGGCAGGAATAGGGTGAGCCTGACCCTGTGGCCACACCCCCAGGACAGCCTGAATCCTGTTATGCATAAAATGCCACTGAATAGTGTTTAGTCCTTCCAATTACTATAAAAATCCCATAGAGAGCTATCTTGTTTTACAAACTACCAGAGAAAATAATTTTAGAATGTTTGTTTTTTCTTTTATTTTAAAGAGGTGATCATTTTACATCTACATTTAGCACTCATGGTATGAGAAAATTCTTCTGAAAAACAATGTTTAAAATTTTTTGTTCTTCTCTGTTCAACCCATTTGATCTGGCTTGACTTAGTGGGGAAGAGGCACAGCCGATTTTCATCTTCCCTGTAATAAATGCTTTCTTTTGCTTGCCTTTTTTCATTAAGGTTAAAGTAGCCCAACTGATTTTAGCTTTATATAGTGGCCTCATTTTTTTAGGAGATATATATATATATATATATATATATATATATATATATATATATATATATATATACCATAATATATAGTTATTAGTATATCTATAATATAGAACATAGATATGTATTTATTAATACACACATATATTTATCCCCAGAGAATTTTTTGGCTATGCTTTACTTTATTGCTAATGCATTTCTAATAGAGCTAATTGCCATAAAAAAATTCTGAAAGACATATTAGAGACTACAGATGAGTGATTCTCAATGCTACATTCATTGAAAAACTAAGCTGTGAAATAAATACACTGTGAAAAATCAATCCTGGGTTTTAAGCCAACTCTGCTATTAACTAGCTGGATGACCTTGGACATGTCATAAAGCCTTCTCTGTAAGATGAGGAGCTTAAGTGAGGTGAAATCCAAGGTTTTTCCTGTTTCAACAACCTCTAACAGTGGTGTCCAAACTGTTCATGCCTGGAGTTCCAGGATTTCATAAAGGTGTTACTGGACTGAGAGAAAGATGTCCAAGGGAGAGCTTTGAGTGAACCATGATCCAAGCCTCCCTTCCCCCCTTCAAACAGAGCCCCTAGGTTTGATCTATATTCCTTAGGTGAATTTCAGCATAAAATTCCAATTTGCAACAAAAACTTTAAATATTGCAAATGTCTCTCTCTGATAAGAGGCAGGATTAACTAAATCATGGGTAGATGTAATCTAATAAGGGAAAAACAATGTGTTTGTTTACTGGTTCAAATATCTATATATCTATATATCTATATCTATATCTATATCTATATCTATATCTATATCTATATCTATATAAAATATGCAAATCAACTGAATGGCAGCCAGCAAGCTCTGATCGCCTGATGGCCAACAAGGAATCAAGGGTGGGTGGCAGTGGGGGTGGGGCTGGCTGCCAGCAGCCAGGCAATATGGCCCTGATCACAGGCAAGGCCTAGGGATCATACCTGCGCATGAATTTTGTGCACTGGGCCTCTTTTTATTATAAAATGTGATATTCAGAAAATTGCTTAATTGTAGGTACATTTTAATATTTGTATATAAAGCAGGGTGGGGTGTCCTGCTGGGGTGCCTAGCCAGTCTGGGTGAGGAGCTGATGGCTGTTTGCAGGCTGGCCAAGCCCCCCAGCAGGAACCCTCACACCATGAGGGTGGGGTCATTCTGGGTGAGGGGCTGATGGCTGTTTTCAGGCTGGCCATGGCCCCTAGCGACTCAAGCTTCCAACAAAGATGGCTGGAAGCAGGTATCTAGGATTTATTTACCTTCTATAATTGAAACTTTGTTGCCTTGAGCAGAGGCCACAACCGAGCCTCCTGTTTGCTGTAGCTCTGTGGCTGCCAGCCACTATCTTGGTTGGGTTAATTTGCATATAGTCACTCTGATTGACTGGTGGGTGTGGCTTGGGATATAGCAGAGTGACACAATTAGCATATTGCTCTTTTATTAGATTAGAATCTACTCTACTGGTAGGACTAAACATTTTTATGGCAATGTTAGAAAATTGTTAGTTATTATCTGATAAAATGAAATATATGCAAACACAATAATCCAGCTATCCCACTCCTGTACATAATGTACCTTAAAGACATGTTTGCTTATGTTTGCAAAGATCCTCATTTTAAAACATTCATAGCATTATTGCTAATAATTACAAACTTTTTGAAAGAATCCACATGCTCCCTATTAGAATGAATATATAAAATGTTTTATGTTCTTACAGTGAGATACTACATTAAAATAGATTTGAATAAATTACAGATATGTAGATAAACTTACAAATGTGTGTGTAAGAAAAAGAAAGTAATAAAATAGTAATTTCAGTCTTCTTCTATTTACATATAGTTCAAGTACTAATCTAATTTTTAAGGATGCATACACCAGTAAAAAAAAAAAAATCTAAATAACAAGATGAGTGCTAGAAAAGTAAGGTCAGAGTTGCCTTAAATGCCCTAAGTTACTTTATAATAACGTAGCGATGACAGAGTAGTAAAGAATGTATAAGAAATTCTGTGATTCCTTAATGTTCTATTTCATGATTTGGTAGAATTATATGGTTGTTTGCAGGTTGGCCAAGCCCTCCAGATAGGACCCCCACCCTGAAGGGGCTGTGGTCAACCTTCAAACAGCTACTAGCCACTCACCCAGGCTGGCCAGGCACCCCGGCAGGACCTCCCTCCCTGAAGGGGATGTGGCCAGTCTGAAAAGACCCTCAGCCCCTCACCCAGGCTGGCCAGGGACCCCAGTGGACCCCCACCCTGATCTGGGATACCCTTCAGGGCAAACCAGCAGGCCCCACCTGTGCACCAGGCCTCTATCCTATATAGTAAGAGGTCAATATGCAAATTGACCCTAACATCAGAACCACTGGGAATGACTGGTAACTATGACACACACTGACCACCAGGAGCCAGATGCTCAATGCAGGAACTGGTGGTCAGTGCACTCCCGCAGGGGGAGCTCTGCTCAGCTACAATCCAGGCTGATGGCTGCCAGTCCAGCTGTGGTGGTGGGAGCCTCTCCTGCCTTCCCAGCAGCACTAAGGATGTCTGACTGCCAGCTTAGGCCCGATGACCTGGGAAGCAGGCCTAAGCCAGCAGGTGGACATCTCCCAAGGGGTCCCAGACTGAGAGAGGACACAGGCTGGGCTGAGGGACCCCCCTGAGTGCACAGATTTTTGTGCACCGAGCCTCTAGTACTTACATAATTGCCTACTTTAAGCATTGTCAGACTTTTATTTTTCCCCAATTTGACAGGTGAGTAGTGGCATCTCCTCATGACTGTACTTTTTATTTCTCTAATCTCCCACCCCTTTTCTTTGTGTGACTGGCTATTTGAGTTTCTTCTTTTGTGATGTGCCGATAAATTATTTGCTCATTTTTCTACTGAGTTGTAGGAGACAAGATCAATATATAAAAATAATGTTAACACTATTAAAAACAATCTGAACATAAAATGAAGAAAATAATTCCACTCTCAAAAGCACCAAATATAAAAGTAAAATGTTGAGTAATAGAATTTTAAAAAGGACAAGACATACGACAAAACTTTATTTAAATAACTTAAGTAAAAATATAAATAAATAGAAAAATATTCCATGTACCTGAATTGAAAGGCTTAGTACTGTTAAGATAGCTATACTTTTCAAAATAATCTACATAGTCAATGCAATCCCTATCAAAACCCAAGTTGCATTTTTAGCATTAATTGGTAAGCTTATTCTAAAATTCATATGGAGCCCTAGACGGTTTGGCTCAGTGGATAGAGCGTCAGCCTGTGGACTGACATGTCCTGAGTTAAATTCCAGTCAAGGGCACATGCCCAGGTTGTGGGCTTAATCCCCAGTAGGGGGCTTGCAGGAGGCAGCCAATCAATGAGTCTCTGTCATCATTGATGTTTCTATCTCCCTCTCTCTTCCTCTCTGAAATCAGTAAAAATATATTAAAAGGAAAATATTCATATGGAATTTCATGGAACCCAGAATAGTCAAACAATCTTGAGACAAAAGAACATAGGTGGAGGTCTCACACTTTCCAATTTTAAAACTTGTTACACAGTTACAATACTTGAGGCAGTATAGTACTGCCATAAGAATAGGTGCATTGATCACTGGAATGAAGTTGAGAATGCAGAAATAAATTCTTACACTTATGGTTAATTGATTTTTAACAAGGGTGCCAAGACTAATAAATAGGGAAAGAACAGTCTTTTCAACAAAAGGTGGCAGGCAATTGAATATCCACATTGAAAATAAGTAACATTCAAAGTCTTGATGAAGAGATGTTTAGGGAGGACACATTTTTATTTGTGTGTTTGTTTGTTTTTAATATGTTTTTTATTGATGTTAGGGAGAGAGGAAGAGAGATGGAGAGAGAGATAGCAACATGGATAAGAAACATCAACATTGATTGGTTGCCTCCTGCATACTCCCTACTGGGGATTGAGCCAGCAACCTGGGCATGTACCCTGAATGGGAATCCAGCCAGCAACCTCTTGGTGCATGGGTCAGTACTCAGCCACTGAGCCACACCAGCTGGGCAAGGCATGGCTTTTAATCTGGTGAACTATGTGGTGAAGAGGAAAGCAGCAGCAGTCAGAGAAGTTCTCCAGAAAGGCCAGGATTAACTCAAGGGTTTACATATTTAAACAGAAGAGATGGGAAACTATAATTTGCCCCACTGGGTACTTATAATCACTGAGACATTCCAGGCTTCTAATTCTCATCAAGTTTAGAATATGGTTCAATCTTTGGAAATTAATAATTCATTACTATTTATCTTTAGAATCCTATGAAAGCAACAATGGTTTTAGTTAAAAAAAAAAGAAAGAAAAGAAAAAAGGAATGAATTTGAATTTCTACCTGAGACCATACACAAAAATTACTCAAGATAAACCATACTAGCAGCTCTAAGTGTAAGTGCTAAAGCTATAAAAGTCTCAGAAGAAAGTGTGAGGGTAAATATTTGTAACCTTAGGTTAGGCAATGGTTTCTCAGATACAAAGCCAAAAGCACAAATGACACACACACACACAAAGATAAATTGAACGTCATCAAAATTAAAGATTCTTGGTTTTCAAAGGACACCATAATGAAAGTAGAAAGACAATACAGAGAATGGGAAAAAATCTTTGCAAATTATGTATTTGACATGACACTTTTATCCAGATACAGAAAAGACTCATACAAGTTAATAATAAAAAAAACCAATTAAAAATCACCAGCAAAGGATTTTAATAAGACAGTTGTCTAGAGAAGATATAATAAATGACCATTAAGCACCTGAAATGGTCAACATCATTAGTCATTACAAAAAATACAAATCTAAACCACCCCGGGAAACCACTTCACAATCATGAAGATGGCTAAAATCAAAATAAATAAATAAAAGACATGCAGGCAATAACAAGGGGCTAAAAGATTTGTGGAGAAATTGAAAACTTCATATATTGCTGGTGAGAATGTAGAATGATATAGAAAACAGTTTGTCAGTTCTTTCAAATGTTAAACATTGCACAGAAGTAGAGACAGCAGGGAACTTTGTCATATTCCTAACATCAAATGGAAAATGCCCAGCTTTTCACCACTGTGCATGATATTGGCTTTCTATAGCTACCCTTTAGGAGATTGAGGATGTTTCTCTCTGTAGCATATTGAATCATTGATTTTAATATTTCACTCCCTCCTTACTTTATAATCATACTTTAGATACTCTGTTATATAGAGTAAATTCAAAATAGCACACAGGGGAGATAACAAAATGTAAGATTATGCTAGGTTCCTGATGTTTTCAGATAATGAAAAGTGGCGGCACTGAGGGCGTCTGCTTTCTTTTTATTCCTGTCAGTGATATGCTCCACCTTCCATTTTCTGACTCACCATGAGCTGTAATATTAAAGATCCCTCCTTTCCTGGACAGACCCTCCTTTCCATTGGGAATATAGTACAGGCAGTAAAAGAGCCATCCCATCCACTGGGACTCACTATGAGCATCCATTAGAACATTCTAAGCAAGTCTAGGTACCCAGCTAGCTTTTCTTTTCTTTTCTTTTTTTAATCTAAGTTGTTGACAATGACAGCAATCAGATCCTTCCTGAAAAAAAATTGCTTAGGGCCACTGTGTAAGACAAAATGCTGAGCTGAATAAATCTTGAGCCTCTCTGAGTATGCTTTTCCTTATTAGAATCTAGCCAGGTAATTCCCTCCACAGCTGTCACATTCTTATTGAAATAAAGACATCTCTTTCACAGCACTACTTGTCCTCCTGGTTGCATGGTTTGGCTTCCTAGTATGGGTGTCTATTTGTACTTTTCCTTTTCACAAAGGGCTCCTATATGCTCCTGCCTTCTGCCTGATAGAGGCTTTTCTCATGTCTGTACAGAGGCAGCTGTGATATTTGTGGTACATGGTTTGACATTAAGAAGAAAGTAAACTAGTTTAATAAGCAGAGCTCCTAATAGATTGTAGTACCTTGGGAGTTTCTCCTTTCCCCCTCACCCCACAGTCATGCCTGGAGGCACCTCCAAAGAGCGATGATTCTGACTGATGGCATGGCAGCGCCTCAGGGCCCATCCGTCACAGCCACTCATTTCTGTGCTGCTTGTCCTGTGCTACATGTGGCCTCCGAGACTAGAGTTTGGCTGGGCTCCAAGTGCCCTTTCTAGCTTCTGTCCTGGGGATTTTATATATGATCTGCAGGTGTTGCTGATATTTGTCCGGGAGTTGTATGTCATGTCATGCTTACTAACCTAGATTTTCCCGAGGTCAGTGTGGTACAAGGGAAAATCCTAGAAGTGGAATTACTGATGATTATATAATGAAATAACATCCTAGAAATAGCTTTATGTGCCTGTTACTGGGATGAGAGCATATGGTTATCTCCGATTTAGATTTGCTTTTGAAAATTAATTTAATTTGGAATGAGAGATCCAGGCCAACATTTAGAATCAAACATATGATTATAATTTTAGAATTATGAAGAGAGATGATTTGACCTCTTCTGCAGATTTTAGAGATAAATGTTTGAAAGGGGGAGGGAGTGCCCTATCTGGTTTGGCTCAGTGGATAGAGCGTCAGCCTGCAGACTGAAGGATCCCAGGTTCGATTCCAGACAAGGACACATGCCTGGGTTGTGGCCTCAATCCCCAGTAGGGGGCATGCAAGAGGCAGCTAATCAAAGATTCTCATCATTGATGTTTCTCTCTCTCCCTCTCCCTTCTTCTCTGAAATTAATAAAAATATTAAAAAAAGAAAGGGGGTAAGGGTGATCTTGACTTGAGGTGGTCTGGTAGGAGCAGATGCTGGGACTAAAATTCAGGTGGAGTTTCAATCACACGGACTGAATGGACATTTTCCATGGCTATCGTGTTGACTTGTGCAGTTCATTTCAAGCACTTGAACATCTGTTTCCACATTTTCTCCTAAAACCCATGAGGTGAATAGAATATAATAAACCGCATATCAGTAAAGAAGAGTGATTTCTTTAATATGACTATAAAATGACCTCATTTCAGGATTTCAGTATATCTAGGTTTATAATAAAAGAATGCCAATGAAAAATAGCACAGCTTATTCTAATAATGTAGAGTATCCCTTCATTTGTTCTCAGGAAACAAGTGTGTCACTATCTCAGTTAACTCAACAGCAATCCTTCCAAGGGTGTTGTGTTTTATGGTTGAGAAATTAAGAAACCAAAGTCCAGAGGACTGAGCGATGTGCCCAAGTTTACTTGACAGGAAGACATACAATTTGGACCTGAATATAAATTATCTGGATCTTCATCCATATTGCTTGTACTACTATAGAAACTTAGCACAATCACAGATTGGCAGGCAACATTAGCTATTAATGCAATTTCTAAGTTGTAAATGTCACTGTTCCTTCAAAAGAAATCCAAACAGTGAAAAGTATTACTTAACTGTTTCTTTGCAGTCAGGAGGATTTTTTTTAAAAACATTTTATTGATTTTTTTATAGAGAGGAAGAGAGAGGGATAGAAAGTTAGAAACATCGATGAGAGAGGAATATTGATCAGCTGCCTCCTGTACATCTCCTACTGGGAATGTGCCCGCAACCAAGGTACATGCCCTTGACAGGAATTGAACCCGGGACCTTTCAGTCCGCAGGCTGACGCTCTATCCACTGAGCCAAACCAGTGAGGGCTGCAGTCAGGAGGATTTAAGTTTAATTTTTGGCTCTAGTCAAAGAATCCCATTAATTGTCTGTTCAAGAAAGTCTTGTCAAAGAAGCAAACAAGACCATAGAAGAGTCCATGACACTAAAAAATAAATAAAATAAAAAAGTTAAAAAGTCCTGGGATGTAGTATATAACGCCTGGAATAAATGCCTGTGAGTTTGGAAAGTTAGCTTCTGAGAGAGATGGCATAACTACACAGGGTGTAACTGCAACGATTGGTATTTTGGGTTGAACAACAGTGGTGTGTGCCGTGAATGCTGTTCTACAGGATTACCACAGATGTTCGGTACAGCCATGGATGTTTTATGGAGAGTGAATGTTTATTATATGCCCAGGATTCTCTTAGTTTGATTATTGGTAATTGTATGTAGGAAGATTGGGTGGAGGAAGAGAGAAAGAAAATGAACCGAGAGGAACTATGAATTGAAAAAGAGGAGAGCAAGACTTCTTAGAGGAGAATATGCATTATTTGAGTTTACCTCCCATTCTTTCTCAATTTGCTGAAAATGCAAGGCCATTGTTAATGTACAAGCCGTCAAACTCAATCAGCACTTTGATTTCTCTGGAGCTTTTTTAAAAACTATTTTTTTTTTTTTTTATTGATTTCAGAGAGGAAGGGAGGGAGCAGGAAAGAAAGACAAAAACATGATGAGAGAGAAGAGAGAATCATTGATTGGCTGCCTTCTGCACACCCCTACTGGGGATTGAGCCCTCAACCTGGGCATGTGCCCCAACCAGGAATCCGACTGTGACCTCCAGATTCATAGGTCGAATGACACCTGCAGGACCCTTCTGGAGCTTTTTGAGCTTGTTGACCATCTTTCATCTTTTGACTAAATGCTTTTTCTTTGGTTCCTTCATATCCTGTTCCTTCACTTGTAATCCCCTATTCAGTCTACTTTAATCTACATATTTCTTACCCGTAAATGTCCTAGTTTTCTCCCAAATAAATCAGCAATATAAAACACCCCTACCTCTTCATGATATAATATGTCCAAATGCTATTTGTCATAACAAATGTGAATGGAATAAACTCTCCTATTAAAAGACAGATTGCCAAAATAAAATAAAATCAAAACATTAAAAATAAAAGGAATAAAATAAATAAAAATAAATGTTAACAATTAGAATAATGAATTACCATGCTAACATTAACAAAAAATATTTAAGTAGAAACTATTGTAAAAAACTAAAAATATTATATTTTTTATATTGGTTGATCACAGAATTTACGATGAAAATAAACACTGCTGGCAAATACATTTTTGTGTATTTGTTTGCTTGTTTTATTGACAGGCAGCCTGATTGGAATGTAAGCTTCATAAAGGCAGGAACATCGTAGAATTAAGGTGAAGTTGCCAAGCACAATGGAACACAGCTGTAGTGAAAGATTTTAACTTAGTCTTTGATTATATAGCCAAAAATCAAACAAAATACAAAGAAATAGAGGATAAACTGATGACCAAAGTAGATCCATAAACATGTATGCATAGAAAAGACTGACAGATCTCAGAGGGAAGGGGTGTGTATGGGGTGGGGGGAGGGAGATTAACCAAAGAATTTATATGCATACATGTATAGCCCATGGACACAGACCATCGTATGGTGAAGGCCTGGGATGGTGTGAGGGCTGGATGGAGAGGAGCAAAGGGGGAGAAACAGGGGACATCTATAATACTGTCAATAATTTTAAAAAATTATAAAGGAGATAGATGAACTGAATGATATAATTAACAAAGTTGGCTTATAGATGTATCGTGGAATATGTCTCTAGAAGCAGAAAATTAACTAATTTAACAAATGTTTAGTTAATACCTGCTAGCACTCATGACTCTTAGCAACATCAAATTTGTGGGTTGTGGAATATAATGCAATAAAAGTATTTCCTTTTTTACCACTGTCTCAGACCACACACTCTCTCTTTTTTAAAAAAAATACATTTTTATTGATTTCAGAGAGGAAGGGAGAGGGAGAGATAGAAACATCAATGATGAAAGGGAATCATTGATTGGCTGCCTCCAGCATACTCCACACTGGAGATAGAGCTGAGGTCATAGTCTACACTTAATCCACTGAGCCAAACCAGCTAAGGCACCACACACTCTCTTGAGGAGATTGAGTGTCTTAGAGTGTCCTCTGCACCCAGTCATAATCAGTCACTGCCAGAAGTGAGTTCTGACCATAACATTAACTGATCACTTGCTTCATATGTAAAAAACGGTAAAAATGAATAAACTTTAAAGTTTAGTGACTGCGTGCAGAAAATGTAAAAAATAAAAAGTCTGAGACTACAAAATCATAGGAAGGAGGGAGAGAAAACATGTTAAAATCAAACATTTAACGATTGTAGAAAATGAGGAAACAGCCTGAAAATTATAAACCATTCACAAGAGAATAATTTCAGTAATCACTTCAGCACTTGACTGATTTGGCAACATCCATTTTTTTTATAGAAATTTTAAGGTTTTACATAATGTGCACTTATATATATTCAAAACTATGTTGAGAAAGAAATATTTGGCTCATTGACTTGCATATTTTTGTAATGGCTGTAGGATGAGTAAAATAGTTTCTAAATTAATTTGATTCAGTTTCATAATAAAATGTAGAAATAAAAGATAAGGCAAACATAAAGTAACAGTAAGCATTTGGTATAGACTTCTGTGATTCAAGTTAATCACTATTATGATAATAACCAATGAATTTTAGACCACAGAATGTCATTTTCATTGGCAATGTTAAGTACCAACACATTAGTTGGATGATAAATACAATAAACATAGTTCACAAAAGCAGTTCTGAAATTACACAGAAGAGAAATTCATGACTCCAAAGAAACCACTTTACAGAGAAGGAACAATTTTGCAAGGAATTTTTTTAATTACCAAAAAAGTTGGGTTAGAAATTATTTCTCATCTAATAGAAAGTGAGTTCCTAATTTATAATTGGATACACTAGTCCCCAATATGACATGAAATTCATTCATTTTTTTAGTTATGAAGTAAATCTCTATGTATAACAAACAATGCTTTGGGTAAGTTTAAATGCAGTGTGATATTAATAACTATTTCACTGTATGGTATATCTAAGGATCTGTAAAAATATGCCCCCCCCCCTCCTTGGTCACAATTATTGTAGGAAATCTAAAACTAAAGCCAAGAGAGTAAAATAAAATTTTTCTTTAAAAAAATAGCATATACCAAGGACCCTAGTCTGCATTTAGATTTTATTTGAAAAAGTGACTTTTTAACATGAGATCTGAAGGATGAGTTAGAGCTTCAATGAAAAGTGAGATAAGACTCTTTCACAAACGGGGAATAGTTTGTGAAAAGGTCCCAATATGGAAAGTAATTAGAGTATATTTTCATAAATTTAGGGGAAAGATCAAGAATGCTTCTTTATATTGAATTGTCAATACCAGTTACCCTGGAGAAAGAGGTTCTTTCATTTACTATTCTATATAATTGTTTAAGTGGTAAGATTATGTTGCATTTAGGCATCATTCAAAGCAAAGAAAAACAAATTCTACCCAATACATATACACCTGTAAGAGTGAAGTTAATGGAAGGTATCCATTTCAGAAGCCCTAGGGTGCTTCTCAAAAGTGGTTCTCCAAACGTAACAGAATGCAGATTTTCAGGAATTGTGTTAAAACATAGATTCACACTTAGAAAGTCCAGACTGTGACTTGAATATCTGCACTTTGAACAAGTTCCCAACTGATGCCAATGCTCGGCATCCTTGAGGAGCAAAGTCCCAAATGATTAAAATGGACTGCCAGACTGAGAAACTGAGCTAGAGAGGTCAGATGTTAGGTCATCCTGTTCTTCTTCCCTTGTTGCTCTCCTCCACCAGTCTCATCACTTCTCCAAGTCTCAGCCTAGGGAAGCCTTCGACAATCAGGCGTAGAGGTTCCTTTAACGGGTCTCAGTACCAGAGATTCTCAGACTAATATGCAACAGAATCCCCTGCGGATGATTCAGATATGCGGCTTCCTGAGCCCCACTTCCGAGGAGAAGTACCACCTCGGTCTAAAGTGGTCTCTGGAAATCCATGGCTTCCCAGAAGATGTAGGAGATTCTGGGATCCAACTGAGAAATGTGCTATAGCTCCTCTACCATCAAGCATGGCACTGCCCAAAGGTTTGGCGTACAAATTAGTAAATGAATGTAGGTTTCCTTTCTCCTTTTCATTGTGATTATAAGAGTTATAAATGTTCAATTTAGAAGATAAAAAGATACTAAAAAATATAGAGAAGTAGGGGAAAATTACTGTCATCTTGCCACCCCCCGCCTTGGTCACAATTATTGTAGGAAATCTAGAACTATAGCCAATAGTCATTGTCATTGTCAACTGAAAGGCAAACATTTTTTAGTTGTAGCATCTTTTTTTTCTGGTGCTCTTTTTTTCTATGCATTTGCTTCACTGGGCTCAGAATATAATGTATATATTCTACCCTAAAAGTTTTTGGACTAAGAGAAGGTAAGGATGTGTGTCATGGCAGCCATTGTTCAATTGAATGCATTCTTTCAAAAGGTTGGGACAACCTTTCCAATGTTTACATAATCTCTCTCTCTCTCTCTCTCTCTCTCTCTCTCTCTCTCTCTCTTTCTCTCTTTCTCTCGCTCTCGCTCTTGCTCTCTCTCTCTCCTGGGAGAGAGAGAGAGAGAAACATCAATGATGAGAGATAATCATTGATGGGCTGATTCCTGTACCACCCATACTGGGAATCGAGCTAGCTGGCAACCCACCTAGGCATGTGCCCTGACTGGGAATCAAACCATGACCTCCTGGTTCATAGGTCAATGCTCAGCCACTGAGCCACTTTGGCTAGGCCTGACTCATTGTTTGACAGCAGACTAATTCACCCTCACCCAAAAAAATTATTATCAGAATTTTGGGATTCTGTAATTCATATTGACAGTTCATATTTCATCTCTGAAAAGACCACTCCAAATACAAAAATAATTTATTTCTCAGAAATTGGCAACTGAAGGGTTCTAGAAGTAGACATTTTATTCCTGTAGTTAAATCATGATGACTTCTATTTGTTAGTTATGTTCTTCTTTTTTACTTCTATCCCAAACACTGGGACTTAATTATTAGCTTTTTAGTGGCCTGCCATTTATTAGAAGATGTTGACATTTGCACAGCAGTATTACAAGAAAAGGATTTGCATATTGAGCACCCTAGCTTACCTCTTTGTCCTTGAAAAACCCAGGCAAAGGCATCATCTTACTTTTAGCTGTTCACATCATGTGGTCTTCTCTCACTTGGCAAAACAGAGAAGATGGATGAGTGAGATGCGATTTTTTTATGCCAGCAGTACTCTACTTATTCCTGTTGATTCTTTTCTAAACAGCATATTAGATAGTTTATGTCTTTCTCTCTCTTTACCCTTTACAAATAAATATAATTTATTACTCTTCCTATTGTATTCAGAGATAGATTAAAAACTATCAGTTTGTATTCCATTTTAATGAACAAATGCTGTTAATCGATAGAAAATACAAATTGGTTTTCTAAGAGACAACAATAATCTAGCCCTAAGTAGCCCAGAAAATTTCTATCAAATTTTTTATTGCTCTGGGTTTACTTCCAAGAAGTAATTTAGCCTTTAGAAGAAAAATGACTCAATGGAATATCAATATAACAAATATAAAATACCTCTCCCCATTCTCAGGGAAATTGATTCAACATTGTAATCATAGGTATTTGTTGTTTTTAAGCTTTGATAAGAGTGAGGATGCATTCTTCTGCACAATGACAATTTGTAGGAAAAGGAATAATAAAAGGTAACATATATTGGGTTTTGTAATGCTCAGTTAGAACTCTGAGTGCTCTGAAATACTGTAATTTGTACATGGTCACAATAGCGTGGAGTAATCAATAAGAACAAACAAGACCTTGTGGGTGGTCACTCGGGATGATTCATTCGGGTCCAGGTGGGAGGGAATGAGCATAAATAGTGTTTACTGAACTTTATTTATCTCCAAGTATCCTTGTGCTGGAGGACCTGAAATGACTTCTAACACTACCCTAAACTCACGTCTCCACATAAGTCAAGCTTACTCAGAACTTCAATTCTCTTAATTTATATGTTCAAACAAAGAGGAATGGGACATAATAATTGAAATCAGTTGTGACTAAGGCACAGAACATTATAATTTTCTTACAATTGATCTGCTCGTGCAGATGAGCGTGTTTGGGATCATTAATTTATAAAATAGTAGCCAGATCTATCATCCCAATAATCATTTAAAAAAACATTATAGGTAGACAGATAGGTAATGTGCCTAAATACTTCTAGTAACTCTCAAGACAGAAGTGAGTTAAAAAATTACTTTTCATAGTTAAACTTCACATTTTGGAAAATTGCATTTTATAGACATAAGACTGACTTTTTGCTAAGAGTTCAAGGCTCATAAGTACATTCAATTCCACAGAAAAAAACTATATATTTCTCTAGGTATACATTGCCTAGGAAAGTGTTTTCAAAAACTAAATATACTCGTCAACCTTCTCAATGTTTAGAAAATACTAGCAGGGGAAATGTGTTTTTAATTTTTGTTGTTGTTCCTAAGAAGCAAAGACCCTTTGACTTCTCATTTCCAATTCCTTAGAAAGAGAATTTGGAGTCAATTCTTTCCAGAAACCAGTGATCACTATTTTTAGCTTCTGCTGATTAAGACCATGTTATCTAAACAGGAAGAGTGTAAACTGCGTGTACCTTTCATTCCTGCACAGTGCTTGTGGGGTTTCCATGATACACACAGGATATCATCCTGGATAGATGCATGGACAGTAAATCACCCTTATTTGAGTTCACTGAGGAACGTTATTGAGTCATTTTGGGCCAACTTTTCTTTGACACGTGCTTTTATTTCGTGCTTTTAAAGGGAAATATAGTTAAAGTCTTGTGTCATTAAGATTTCTTTTTGCTAGCATGGATCTTTAAAATTTATTTGAGTAGCAAGAGTGAGACAGAGATGGAAGTTCATTAAGGCTTTAAAAAGCCCTATGAAATCATAACCTACATTGGTAGATATTGACATCATAGCCTAAGAGATGGAATTCGGGGAGTGAGAAGTAGTAAATATGGCAGGTGAAGGAGGGTAATGGTTAGACTCAAATCCAGAGCTTTGTGGAAATAGGAAGCAGAAGAGATAGAAGCAGAGGAACCTCTCCTTATAGGGAAGGGATCAAAGCATACATATGCCAAACACAAGAAATAAAGAAGTTACCTCTAGTGTCATGATTTAGTAAGAGAGACTGGGAAGAATAAGAATTATCTGGTTGCAAATTCAGAACTAGGTTTGGCAATTTATACTTAAAACAGTAGGAGAAAAATAAAGGAGAAACAGCTGTTATTGTGCAGAGTTAAAGGACAAAATAGGCACTGGAAATGAGAAGACCCCAGGCTATTCCCAGACAAGGCAAAGCAGACTGTCACTTTCTCTGCATCAAGGCAGGTGGTGTTCAGGGTGAAAGAACCACTTTAGGAGAGTGCAGCTGAGTCAGCAGGGAAAGGGAAGGTAAGAGCTGAAGCACTTGGAGGGGACAGTACCTGGGCTTCCCACAGCTGTTGGCTATCTTAAATCTCATTTCTTCCTGAGACCCCAATGCTTCCCACTCTCTCTGCAGGTTCTTTGAAGAATGACAACTTTAAAAAACTCCAGATGGCTTTGAAAAAATTTGAAAGTCATCCAACGTGCACTATATGCCTCTGTAGATACTCTGTGTGAAGCTCATTGGAAAACTCTATAGTTTCTCTGTTTGGATTATGTCTTGGGGATGAACTGCAGTTGCCAGCACACACACAAAATTTAAAAATTAAAAGGAAGCCAGCCCTAGCCCATGTGTGCTCAGAAGAAAGGAGTCAACATTAAGTTCTTATAGCCTGGTTGGCCTTGGTGTGCATCACTTTACCCTCCCTGGTCTTGTGAGCAGAAGGCAGAGGACATAGAGATCAGCAGGATAACCCATTCTCTGCTTCTCAGCCATCCATTTGCAATGTATTCCTGCAGCAGACTTACCGTGCTTGCACGGGAAGTTTAACATAGCACAGCCTCATTGGGAATATATTAGAAAGACTTATAGACTCAACTGATTTTGTCTAGTTTTTGGACAGTTACATAGAAAGTCAATCTCAGGAGTGAACTGTGTTGAAATAGCTTTAATGACAATCAACAAGTGTAGGCAGCTATGTGCTTTTAGAGAATGGAGAGATTTCATAAAGCTGAATTTTAAATTCTGTTTTTCAAGGAACAAAGCGATTAAAAATCAAAGACTATTGTGCGAATCATTTGTATTCCCTGATTTCTTGGAAAAAAATAATCCAAAGTTTTACATTGTAGTGTAGGAGCTTGAAGGATAAGATACATTCACATGAGGATTTATGTTGTGGGAAAAGCAAAGGGTGTGTGTGTGTGAATGAGAGAGAGAGAGAAGGAATAAAATGTTCTCTTGACAGGTTGACTGATTTAAAACAAGATGATTTGTGCTAAAAATGTATTCTTCAGGCTGTCCAGGCTTTCTGTCAGCAGACAGGTTGGAGGGAGGAACATGTGGGTGACTGTGGAGAGAAAGGGGGTGAGCAGAAAAGTCCAGGTGTTACGTGAGTGTTACTTTTGACCATGCCTACACTTAAGAGGAGATATTTTATCTTTAACACCATTGCCACATCGGTACATTCTGTATCCCATCTGTGGACATGAGACATGAGGGATGGATGGGTACTTAGAGAAACTGGTTTGGTTGGCACAGTTGATCCAGCTGAAATATCCTTGCTTTGGGGTGAATTTTTATCTCCTTCCAGGATATTAATGACAGGGTCAAGATTTTTATAATAATTCTAGCCATTTAGTAAAAAATTGCAATATCATCCTCCAGTTACCTTGGAGGCTCTTTGCTCTCTAATTTCCAGTGTCAACAGAAATACTTGCAACAGTCATCGGATCATCAGGGAGGTACAGTGTGCTCATGATCATTTAGTTTTCCCCAAACCCACAGACAAGAAGCTTTTCAAGGGATTAAAAGAAGCTTACAGATTGGAAGAGAACTGAAATCACACATTGGTTATTGATAGGACACTATTATCATTAGGAAAGTATTTAGACACGGGCAGAAATATGGAGCTAAAAATTCCCATTAACTGGCTTTTTGAGTTATCTAGTAATATGTAACTCTAAGAGCAAGAGGAAAATCCAGAAGTTTGCTGTCAGCTTTTTTGAGGCAAGAATAGTGTTTTCCTGACTTCAGTCACTCATATTCCATCTTCACAATTTTTGCAACATCTAAAAACACCTGGACTGCTACCTGCTAAATATTTTATTTAAATTGACTCACTTTTGCTTAAATGCATTTGTTTGAAGCAATGTTAAATACAAAGAAAGTAAATCAATGTCATTAAGTTCTGGCTACATATTGTTATTGTCTAGGGCTCTGCCTCAGTTCTGTGTTCTTCCTGTTAAAAAAAGAAAGCCAGTGGTGTTAGAGGAGAGTGTCAGGGATTGTTGCTGGGACTTTCTCCTGGAAGGAATCAGACTGATTAGGAGGAAACGAAAAGAAAATAATGTTATATTCTGGCACAATTTCTGAATCTTCTGCAAGCATTTGCATGGCATCCAAATCACCTTCCATATCTCCAGATTGGCCTCCCACCTTCAGGCAACTCTAGAATGAGAGGGAGTGGGCATTATCAGTGTAATCTCAAGATACATGTTCTGCTGAACTCCTGCTGAAGGCAGGCAGGTGACTCTGCATAGACTATCCAACCTGGACAGATGTCACCACAGCAGAATGGATAAAGGTAGCAACTGGCATAAGGCTGCCACCTGAGACAGCCATCTTCCTCTGCTTTTTCAGACTTCCTGCTTCCCAGAGAACTTCAGGGAATTACACTTAGGATGAGATGATGGTCAGAAGGTAAAGGAAGCTTCTAGTTCTTTTATAAACATGTGATTGACACCTTTCCTACCACTAGCATTTAGGATCATATATGTTTTTCTACATATACACCCATAATAATAGTTTTATATTTGTTTATTTGTGTGCTTATTGATTACTTGATTGATTGTTTCCACTACTAGAATCTAAGTCTTGCATGTAGGTGTCTTGGTCTGTTTTGTTCATAGCCATATAAAATATCTGGAATAGAGTAGGTGCTAAATAAATATTTGTTTAAATATAAGTGAACAAAAGAACTTCCTTTCAGAAAGGAATTTGATCATAAAAAGGGATTTTAATTTACCTATACACATTGATATTTGTAAGGGTCAGTTAAATTATATTTGATAGATGATCCAATGTGAAAAATGTGCGTTTGTTGCCTTAAAAAAATTGGCATAGAATTTGAGATTTTTTTTCAGGAATGGAAATATGGATCTGATATTTTACTCTGTCACAGCCTTGTAGAAGAAGCTTAGCAGCAAGTCTTACAATGTTGACTTTGTCACTGTCACAGTAACAATACTCTGAACTCCCTACAATGAAGTGATGAAATCAATCCACTCCCCAGCAATAGAGCTCTGCTTACCTGTCCCTAAGCATAGCAAGGGCCCTTTCTGGAAAGCTGAACTGAGGCAATGAGGTGGACAGGATTCCCAAGGTGCAATCCATTGAACGTAACTCTGTGGAATAATAATGGGCATATGGAAAGAAAAATAAAGGAGAGGGGAAACTGGTCAAACTAGGTGGAGATAATGCTGGGTTCAACAGGATCAGGCAGCCTATTTACTGCACTGACAGGTTAATGTGCCCCAGTATATTTCATGACAGAATCCCATTACACCTACCCACTCACCCCAGGATCCACCTACAGGACTGCTGATGTAACAGGCTCACTCTGGAAGCCTTGGCGTGTCGTGTCCCTGTGAGCTGACAAGAAGTCCTTTCCCAAACAGCTTTCCTGGGATAAAGCACAGATTCATGGCTCTTTCTGAGCAAAGGCATAATCAAAGAGGGAAGCCAAGGGCTGTGTCTCCCTTCTCTGACAGGCTCAGCCAACACTACCTCCCTGCAGGGGCAGATGTCCTGCGTAAGAAGTACAGTCTACTGCTGCTTGATACAATGATGAAGGGAATGAGAAGAAAGATGAACATGTCCCAAGTCCTGCCTTTCCATGACCCTCAGCGGATATTGATACTTTCTGGGTCCCTGGTTCCCTCTTTGTAAACATGGGAGTTAGATTAAGCCATCTTTGAAGTTCCTTCCCATCAACATTCAAAAGTTAAATGGCCTTTGGATACCCATGCCAGCTCTTCTGGTTGTTTTCTTCTAAAGGACAAACAGATAAGACCCAGATGAGGGAAGGATAGCTAATGATTCAAAGCTTAGAAGTTCCTGGCTGCATAATGGTTTTCACACCTAGGAAGCAAAGCCTTTACAAAGCCACCTTCCTTAATGAGTCTGTCAACAGACATCTGCAGACAGCATTCAAACACTTACGAATCCTGTGCCCAGCAGGTAAGAGCAGAGCGCCATGGTACTTATCTATAATGTCTTATTTTTTTGTGGTCATTTTTTGGTTCTGTAGCAAGGACAAAAGTTAACTTTTAATGTTTCTCAAGTTAATGTTACTTGACATGACGTCCTTGATCTAGAGCCAAGAGGATTCTTGAATTTTAAATTGAAGCTCCTAGTGATTCAAACTTTAATTTGACACACCTCTTGGCTCAGACTACTGATAATTAGTCCACTAAACATTAAGGAACTATATACCCTCAAGCCTTCAAAATAAATATTGCAGCAGTGAAGATATAATTTATTATGATAATTGCCTAAAGTTTCCCAAATACAGTGACAAGTTACAATGCTTTGCTCTCTTGTCATCTGCTTGTGGCTTTTTAACCTGAGTCTCCCTATGATCCAAACTATAAAATTCCAAGGAAGTGAGGTATGATACAAGGTGGGGTAGTAAGCAAACTAGAGGTAAAATTAGAGTTGGTTTTTCTGACTCACACTAAAATGGAATTTGGAGCTCTTGGTGCTAGTTCTGCATTTTCCACTAGTTAATTGGATATTACTTGCCTGCCCCTCAGCTTTCTGGTATAAGGGGCATGAGGGGGTGGGGATTAACCAAAGAATTTATATTCATGTATGCATAACCCATGGACACAGACAATAGTGCAGTGAAGGCCTGAGGCAGGAGTGGGATATAGTGGGGTGTAGGAATGGGGGGGAAGGAGGAATATCTGTAATACTTTAAACAATAAAGATAAATTAAAATAATAAAGGTGTTAGAGGAGAAAAATCTGAGACATTGTTTTCTGTTTTTGTTTGTTTGTTTGTTTTAAAAAGCATTTACGTATTTTTATGTTCCGGGATGAGATTGGGATAGGAAGGAAGGGATTGGTTAAATATTA
>PVJC01005831.1:0-57389 GCA_004026665.1 Murina feae | reverse complement strand
GGGTAAGCCACGCCCACCAGCCAATCAGAGCGGCTGTATGCAAATTAGCCCAGCCAACATGGCGGCCGCCACTCCCGGACCTGAGTAAACAGCCCTTTCCATTGCGGCAGAAGCGAAAGTGAAGCTGCGCCCCTCAGCTCAGCTCCGATTAAACTGCCTCTAGCAGTTTTGAAACATTGTAACAATCATAGAATCCTCCAGAGCTGAAGGAAAGAGCAGCTCCGGCCTAACCAGTAAAAGTAACAATTGTTTCATTATAGACGCTGTGAGGTGAAGCAGAGGAGGCTTCGTTAGTAGTTAGAAGGCCACCTTAAAGGAACAGTGTATCAATTATAGAAGATAAATAACCCCAGGCCTTCAAGGAACAGTATCAATTATAGCAGAAAAAACTCCAGAACCTGTGTCCAGCCGGCCTTGCTGGGACGTTGGGCAATGGGAGCTGTGGGCAGCCTTAAAGCCCCTCACCCAGGCTGGTCAGGCACGCCAGCAGGTGGGCATTCCCCGAGGGGTCCCAGACTGTGAGAGGGCACAGGCCGGGCTGAGGGACCTCCCGAGTGCACAGAGCGGCTGCAGGGCGGGACAGCGCAGGACCCAGGACCCGTGATGGGAAACAGGTGGCAGGGTTGGAGGGCACCGGGAAGCGGGTAAGAGGCGGCAGGGGGCGGTCTCGGCCTGCTTGGTGGCTGCCCAGGCCCTTTGCGGGGCATCGTGGAGCGGGAAAGCAAGGCTGCAGGGGCCGGGGTCCTGCTTGGCAGCTCCCCAGACCCCTTGGTGGCACCGGGAAGTGGGAAAGGAAGGCAGCAGGGGACAGGTGAGTGGGAAAGAGTTGGCGGCCTGCTTGGCGGCTTCCCGGGTCCCTTCCGAGGATCAGGGAGCAGGAAAAGGCTGGCCTGACCACAAGGCAGGGTTTTCCCTGCTTTCTGGTGGCTGGAGGAAGATGGGCAGTAAGCAAGCTTGGGAGGCAGGCCGCCCGCAGCCCTGGTCACAGCTCAAAAAAGAGAACAACATGCAGGGGAGGGCAAGAGTCTGAGAGATCAACATAGAGGGGGTGCCTGGGAGCAGGCCCCCGGCAGGTAGAGACACACAGGAGGACTGCTCCGAGCCTCTGATGGGGCTGGGGGCAGGTCCCCAGTGATGACACACACACACACACACACACACACACACACACACACACACACACACACAGAAGGCGCCTGGCAGACTGGGGCCATCATAGGACATCCACTGAGGGGTCCCTGACTGTGAGAGGGCACAGGTCGGGCTGAGGGACTCCCTCCACTCCAAGTGCACAAATTTTTGTGCACCGGGCCCCTAGTTTTAAAATAACAATAAAGGTATAGTATAGTAAATACATAAACCAGTACCACAGTCATTTATTATCATTATCAAGTATGTACTGTACACAAATGTATGTGCTATACTTTTATATGACTGGCAGTGCAGTAAGTTTGTTTACACCAGCATCACCATTGCATTATGAGAATTACATTGCATTATGACATTAGGGCAGCTGTGATGTCACTAGGAGAAATAGGAATTTTTCATTTCCATTATTATTTTACAGGACCACTGTGGGATATGCAGTTCATCATTGGCTGAAACATTGTTATGTAGTGTGTGAATGACTGTATTGAGGCATGGTATGGGAGCCTCAATTTGTACTCTCATCCTTGGACCCCCAAATGTTAATATTTCATTCTAGTGCATGGAAAAGTGCTGACATGTAATAGATCCTTAATAAATACCTCTTGAATAAGGTGACCAGATGTCCTGCTTTTGGCAGGACAGTCCCGATTTTTAAGTCTGTCCCGTGTCCCACGGCGTTTTAAAAAAGTCCCAATTACTCTTTATAATATTTTAAGTAATAATAAAAAAAAAGAAAAAAAAAGAAAAAAGAGAACCCTCCCAGTCAATGGTGTACTGCTTTAAATCTGGTCACCTTACTTGAGTAAAAGGCCCTATTAGTTGTATGGCTTTAAGTAAGCCATTCACCTACAAATTAATCTGCACTTTACAGAGTTATTGACCAAACGATACAGTTCATGTGAAAGCATCTAGCGCAGTTCTTGACACCTCAGATACAATCAATAAATGTTGAAACAATGATTTTCATTCAATCAATTTTATCATATTTTGGAAAATTCAAGTTTTTTAGCTTAAACTAATCTTAGGTGTTTATAATTTTCTGCATTTGTTTCTAGGTCAAGACACACACCCATAGCTTTTAGGGTTTTCCATGGAAAACCTTTTGTGATAGACATCTCATTTTCATACAGTTCCCAAGGGAACAGTGCTCACATAATGTTACTCATGTTAGAAAGTTTGGTAAAATTCCATTTGGCTGTAAGTCTGTTGTCTGAGACTAAGGGAGGAAAGGCAGTGTTTTACACTCTAATTTTGTTCTCGGTTGTATTTTATATTCTGAGATAATAGAGAGAAAAAATGGTTTTGAATTAATACTCGAAATTTTATCATTCCATATGTTATCCTGAGTGAGGAATGTATTAAGTTTTTAAGATGAACTCATAATAAATAGGAAATACAAATGATTCGACAGTGGCACCGTTCCTCTCATTTGCTTGGCTAATTTAGTAAAGCTTGATAAGTGATAATTTCTATTTGGAATACTTGTCATTCATAAACAAAAGCCATTGGCTGGTGATTGATACACTTAATATAGACATTATTTTTTCTTCAGTAATGCCTAAAAAAGATATTTTCTTTCTCATGGGAATGTTTTCTTCCTCCCAAAGTACTTCAGTTTTGCTACCATGAGCTCGATGAGCCATTGTTTTTCCTCCTCAATATTGCTCCAGCAGTTAGATAGACATTTTTTTCTCTTTTCAGTGCCACAAATCACTTTTAGTTTATCCTATGAATTCGTACAAAACAGTTGTTTGAGCTCTGCTTTTATAAATTCAAAACCTTAGTAAATAAATCTCTGGTAAACATAGTAGAGACTTTGGGAATCTTCCATTATATTATAAAACAAACAAACAAACAAACAAACAAACAAACAATTCTTTCTCCAAAAGATCTCCTTAAAGGAGTATCCCTTATCAGATTACTCAAGGGTTGAGAACTCATCTGAACAGGCTGCTGAATGAAAACACAGATTCATCAAAATGGATGAAAACACAAATTCATCAAAATGGACATTAAGTTAAAGGCAGAGCTCAGGAAAATCATCAGCAAATATAGATATACACCTTACAGTTTGGAACAAACTTCTGATCCAACAATCTTATTCTATAGATAGTGAATCTGGAATACTTCCAATCTAAAGGAAAACCAAATATCATCAAGGGACACTCAGATTTTCATGTCTATATTAGTGGGAATGGGCTGGGTTATGGTATATAAATAGATAACTATAAAAGCTCAGCACCTTAAGACAACTAAGCGGTATTTCTCACACATGTGGTATACCAATCACGTGTAGGCAGTGGGATCTGCTTCATGAGGTTGGGGATCAAGACTGATAAAGTCTCTGCTACCTGGAACACCACCAGATGCTATGAAGAAGGAAAGTAAGTCCAGTGGTCACTTGTCCCTTCAAGGAAGTAGAGAACTACAGTCCAACTACGTTATTGAAAGGGGGAAACTGGAATATTATTTTAATAGTCCTAATACCTGAAAATCCTTATGACTTTTATTGTCATTGACAATTTTCAAATGTATGAACTAATAGACACATATAGTAAATATGAAATATACTAAGGCTTATAAGATCTTAAAATAATGTTTTGAGAATGTGATTCTAGAAAATTTATTCTAGAAAATTATTACAGTATTAAGCAGGTGAAAAGTTTCTTCCATCTTTCATCTGGCTGCATTAATAAGACCCAAGCACTTGTAGGATAAATAATATTAACACATCTAAGGAAAGAATCAGTAGGAAGGTGAGGAAACATTGAAAAACAAAAGTTAGAATAGGAAGTCATATGTCACCCCTCCAGCACCATGCAAGGATTTGGCAAAACAGATGGATGCATTAATGAATGATAGATAGCATGTATTATTCAGTAACATAGGAGACCCAAGATAGTTCTTGCTCACAGAGACATTTTTATGTCAAAATTTGGCCTCCACAGATGTTTTTTTCCCTTAGAGGGAGACAATGGACTATTCAGGCTAATACGAATATTTGACTTTGAAAGCTGTATTCTTATTCTAATCCAACAAATTGGTCTTTGTGTTATATGCTGAAGTTTGGTCATTGCAAGGCAGTCTCACTAAGTGTTATCAACTCTGGAGACTGACATTTTCAGGGTCTGCACAGCCAATAATTGATTGTGGTAAATTCATCCAAGAAATGCTACTGGATAAGGCCTTCTACTCATTGGTCAGGTAACCTTCTGGTAATATCTGAACTCTTATTTCGACCATCCAACCCTCCAACAGACAGTTCTTGTCTTCTCACATCCTATATAACAGAAGGGTAATATGCAAATTGACCCTAACAGCAGAATGACTGGGAATGACTGGTCACTATGACACACACTGACCACCAGGGGGCAGAAGCTCAATGCAGGAGCTGCCCCTGGTGGTCAGTGAGCTCCCACAGGGGGAGCTTTGCTCAGCCACAAGCCAGGCTGCTAGTATAGCGGTGTTGGTGGGAGCCTCTCCTGCCTTCTCAGCAGTGCTAAGGATGTCCAACTAGAGCTTAGGCCTGCTCACCTCTGGCAAGTGGACATCTCCTGAGGGTTCTTGGGCTGCCAGAAGGATGTCTGACTGCCAGCTTAGGCCTGATCACCTGGGCCTAAACCAGGAGGTGGACATCCCCTGAGGGTTCCCAGACTGCGAGAGGGCACAGGCTGAGCTGAGGGACACCCCTCCCACAAGTGCACAAATTTTTGTGCACTGGGCCTCTAGTTGATAATAATATCTTCAAGTGTGATGTGAAGGGTGCTAGTTAACTTCTCTCCTTAATATGGTCTATTTTCTTCCCAAAGAAAGTATACTAGTGGTAGGTGTCCCATTGATTGCAAGGCACAGTATCTCCTCATTAAAATTTAATCTTTTCCTGAGCTCTTTTTAAATACAAATGTCATTTGAGAGAAATACTACTTTGTCAATAATATTTACTGAGTACTTCTTATGGAGCAGATACTTTAATCAGTGTTTTATGCTTTATTTTATTTACTCTTCACAAAACCCAATGAGGTAGCTAGGATTATTTCCTACTTTACCAATGTGGAAACTGAGGCCCAGAGGTTTGGTAATGCCTCTAGTTTACTAAGCTAGTAATTAGTAAGGCTGGGATTCAAATGCAGTTCTGGCTGCAATATTCATTTATTCAACAGGCATGTTTAAGAGCCTACTATGAACTCTTCAGACAGCAAGCAAATGAATGAATGAGATAATTTCAATGAGTGGTAAGTCCTGTAAAAAATACTAAGCAGTGTAATAAGATGGAGAGAAATTTGAGCGAAAAGATAGTCGTCATGCTGGTTTGGGGAAAGTTTAAAAACAAAACAAAACAATTTTATGGAGAAAATGCTTAGGCTGAGTCCTGAGTGATGAGACAGAGCCAGTCTTTGGGAGGGGGTGGAAAACCTGCCAGGCAGAGAGAGCAGCAGGCTGGAGAGAGGATGAGGACATCCCAGGCAGGCAGAAGAGCGCTGCAGAAATGCTCGAGTTGAGGGTCAGCCTGGTGCTCTTGAGGCCCAGACAGGTCACTGCAGATGCAGCTAGTGATAAGGGGGAGGACAGGAGGAGGAGACATGAGACAGATGGGCAGGAACCAAATCGTTTAAAGCAGAACATGAAAAGAGCAATGTCTGCTCTAGCCAATTTGCCTCAGTGGATAGATCATCAGCTTGCTGACTGAAGGGTTCTGGGTTTGATTCTAGTCAAGGGCATGTACCTCAGTTACAGGCTTCAGGGTGAGTGCAGGAAGCAATCAATCAATGTTTCTCTCACATCGATATTTCTCTCTGTCTTTCCCTCTCTCTTCCACTTTCTCTAAAAATCAATGGAAAATACCCTCAGGTGAGGATAAAAAAAAATGTTGAAAAACAAACAGATAAATAATAAAATAAATTTTAAAAAAGGAGCAACATCTGCTCTTGGATAAAAGGTAAAAGAAGAAAAAGTTTAGGATAAGCATTTTTCTCAATATTTCTTTCTAGGATTAGCCATGCTCCCAGTCATTCTCAACTTTAATGCTTACCTCAGACCTGGCGATGTCTATGGATTTGGTTTTAGATATGCAAACCGTTGCATTCCTTCAACCACCCTTTGAACACAAGACATAGGATTGTCTATAGCATTGACTTCAGTTAGGTCAAGCACTCATTATTACAAAATCAGTGTTTAGAATTTTATATTTGGAAGAATGTGTAATAAAGCGGTGGTGGCTGAAATGAACTCTAACAGCTAGAAGTGGTACTCAATGAACGTTACCTGTGGATTTGAGGACATACATCCATAAACCGATGCTTTCCTAAGATTATCAAATAGTTCCCAAATCAAAACTGTAACATTTGTCAGAATCCCATAGGTCTACCTTGAAATGAACAGGTTTCCTTCGAGTCTCATGGCAAAAATTCAAGTGATCTGGAAGATGGAATATGTCTTTTATCCTTTGGCTAAAATCTAGGAGACTCAATGGGACCCCAGGGAGCTTTCTTTGCTATTTTCTTTTTTCCCCCTTCTATTTTGTTTAAAAGTTGAGATATAATTGATATATAACATTAGTTTCAGATGTACAACATAATGATTTGATATTTGTATATATTGTGAAGTAATCACCAAAGTAAGTCTAGTTAACATCCATCACCACACATTGTTACAAATTTCCATTTTAAGACTTTCTCTCTTAGCAACTTTCTGATGTCTTTGCTGTTTTCTTGTGAGTGTACCTCCTGTGTGAATCTTTCCCACAAGTAGGCTCTGAAGTTATTTGAGCAAAGTAACATATACTTCTGTTTGCTGACTTGTTTAAGGAACCAAGTACTCTGCAGGCTGTTGGGATACCTCAACAGACTTAAACAGATGCCTGGGCAAATAGATTTAGGATTAGATAATACGCTGTGAAAGATGAATTTAGAATGTGTCTGGAAGAAAATATATGCTACACTGGGAACCTCTTCACAAATATGGTCTCATGTGTGCGATTCGTGGGCAAACCTACCTTTGGGAATGTACTAATGGCTTTTGCTCGCTTGAAACTAGATCCGAATCTCATATTCTTTTCTTTTTAAGGTGCATTTACAATGCTTTTTTTTTTTTGTTCTCAGTTTTAAATGGTTCTATAGCATTCTTTGTTTTTCTTTCACGACCATTTCCCCAATTAGCTCACAAGGCTCAGGCTGCACTTTTGGCAGAAAGCAGGTCAGTCACTCCTCCCTCACTGCCTGTTTTGAGCACTGGGTGAGGAGAGTTCACACACCCTTTATACAAAGCATTTGGAAAACAATGATTTGTGAGTTTATTATTTGTCTAGCCAAATCTGAATTCCTCAAAATACTCTATTTTTTTTCCTACTTAGGGAACTATGTCATCTTGAATATGAAAAGCCACTATTAAAGGCTTCATCCAGACATGTGTGCTTAATTTGCCAATGCAGGAGTGAATTTTAAAATGCTTTTAGATAGATAAGTTGAAGACATAAAAACATCTCAATGGAAAAGTTGTTCTACTCCTCTAATAAATTACTTGAAAGGGTTAGGCAGGCCCATTAATGGCTTTAAACAAATATTAATAAACACAGAGCTCTGAAGCTGAAAGTCTTCTGAAAGCAATACAAATGGGAATCTGGAACTCATTTGCGTTATAGTACATTAGCATGCCTCGGTTACTCCCATGAGCCCAGTCACATGTATGTATAGCATGAGACTTTCTTTGTATTTCATCCCTTTTAATTGATGAGGATTATCATTACTGACTGCCTTATCAATAAATGATGTTTAAAATATTTATTTATAACTTATAACATTTGATATATTAAGTTAAATAACATTAGTGATAAATGCCAGGCACATAAGAATTATGACACATCATGTAAATATACTAATTTATTTCTCAGTGAGATTATAAGAAATCATTAAGTGGAGATTATGGCTGCAGAATTCTGGGTAATGAAGTTTTTTTTATATTTAGAGAAATAATTTTATCTGTATCAGTCTCCTTTATTATAAAATCTTACATGATCTTGAAATTTTAAACAACAGAGAACTATATAAACTTCATAATTAAAGTTCTCTCCTTACTATCTTTCTCCTCCTCCTCCTCCTCCTCCTCCTCCTCCTCCTCCTCCTTAATTGAGACTAAAAACAGTCATTCCTGAGGGCTTTGGAGATTGGATTTATTCCCTCCAATCCCGCCCTGAAGCATTTTTTTTAATCTATCATTTTTTTTTTATTCCCACCCTTCAACCCCTCCACTTTGGTAACCAAAGTGGTGTTTCTATTTTATTTTTTTATTCATTTGCTTTTGTGGGTTTCTTTTTTAGATTCCACATATGAGTGAAATTATATGACATTTGCCTTATTCTGTTTGATTTATTTCACTTAGCATGAGCACTCTCTGAGTTAAAAAAACTTAAAAAGGTAAGCAACCTAATGCTTATCAATATGGTGGACTAGCTTAATTAACTCAAATCTATTTATTTCTCACATTGTGCCAGTTATGAGAAATAAATAGATTTGAATTATTTTTGCCAGGCCATTGTTCTAGACAGGGCTTGCCTGCAGTTTGTGAGTTGGGTTCATCTCTGCTCCATGTGTCTTCCATTCTTTTTGGACCAGTGGAGCAGTCACCCAAATTCACTCTTTCTACATATCTCAGCCTCCCTCAGTTCAGTGTGCTTCTGTGACTTAGTTTTCTCTAATGCATTTTGAGTAGTCATTATTCCAAACCGCGGTGTGTTCTTCCATGTTCTGTCCTCCACATAACAATGAGGAGCCACAAGATGGAAGGAGTTTAGGCCACTGGATGACGACATAAGAGAGCCACTTCATCGACTCAAATGATGCTCCCAGGCCCCTATTGTGTTAAAACACTGGAAGTTTGGAGGCTACTTGTCATATAAGTTTAATCAAGCTAATACGTGATCAGGTAGATGTAGGTTCAACTCTGATATTTATTTTTTAAAATATTTTTTTTTATTGATTTCAGAGAGGAAGAAGAGGCAGAGGGAGATAGAAGCATCAGTGATGAGAATCATTGATTGGCTGCCTCCTGCACACTTTTACTGAGGATCAAGCCTCCAACCCAGACACATACCCTGACTGGAAATTGAACTATGATTCCTGGGTTCCTGGGTTGCCGCTCAACCACTTGATTTTTTTTTTTTTATTAGATATGTAGTATTGCGCTATTAACTATCCTCTCTGTCATTGTTATTTTGTGTGTAACATGGATATAACAATAGCTTCATCACATATTATAATTAAGTTTTTGGTTAGGTTTGTAAACCACCAAAGTTAAAACTATAAGATCATTTCCCCACCCCCTTCTGTTTTGAACCCAGGAGCCCACGGTTAGATTAATCAGCCTTTAGTCATGAAATACTCCCATCACTGGCTCATGATTGGTTGTATTTGTGTCATTGTTTATAATTATTCAAAAATATAGAGGCCTGGTGCATGGCATTGTTGCATGGCGGGTGGGAGGGGTTCCCCTCAGCCTGGCCTGTGCCCTTTAGCAGTCTGGGAGTCCTCGAGGGTTGTCTGACTGATAGCTTATGCCTGCTCCCTGTCAGCTGTCAGCCCAGCTTGTGGCTGAGTGTCACTCCCCCCGTGGGAGCACACTGACCACCAGGGGCCAGCTCCTGTGTTGAGCATCATAGTGACTGGATGTTCTGCAGTCTGGTCAATTTGCATATTGCCCTTTTATTATATAGGATTTTAGTAATACATCCAGCACTTGAGGAATGACCACTCAATATAAGACCTAGAATATTTCTTGAAATTTCCTTTTGCCCACCCTTTTATGGGGTAGGTCACAGTTATCTAGCACAGTTAGATGTCAACTATAGGAAACCCTTGCTCTTTGGTTACAGGGCTTTTCATCTGTCTGGTGAAGGATGCTCAAGCTCCTCTGCCTGTGTGATTGGAGTCCAGAGTAAAATGTCAACATAACACGGCAGAGTGTTTAGTCCAGCCTTGTTCTGCTAGTTAAGTCTTCTGAAGAGTAGTGCCAGCTTCTCCCTTGCAGTAATGAGAAGGTCAGATTTCCAATCTCACAGCTGCGTGATGATGTGAGCAAGTGGCAGAATTTGCTACATGACATGCATCACATGTTTGTGGAAGCACCATTTCATCTTGGGGCATAATCAGGGGACTGGGGTCTAAGCCTCTTGGTTAACTATGTAGTTTGATGGCCTTAAGTATTTGACCAAGACTGGTTTCCATGGAGCTTTTCAGCTCCTTTTCTTAGAGGTAAGCTTGCAGTGGCTTGGTCTGAGAAAATTAATCTTTACTTCTCAATCCTGTTCATCTGAATTCTTTCCCACACTTGGTATTGACAAACAGTAGTAGTGTCATTTTTATTATTTTGCCAGTCTAAAAGAGTATCTTATGTTGTAATTTGTATTCTTCAGATATCTGATCAAACTCAATCTTACTGTTTCACATGTGTTTTCTTTACCTGAAGCGCTTGCTCATTCCTCTGACCATTTGTTATTGCTTTACTAATCCTTCCCTTATGATTTAAAAAAGTTCTTTAGATATTATTAGTCTTTTATTGATGATACATGTTGAAAATATCTTTTTCCAGTTCATAACAGGTGTTTTCATTTGCTTTAATATTTCTTCTGATTAGCATGTGGTCTTAATTTTAACATAGTTACATTTATTTACGTTTTAATTTACATTGGCATATTTTGTGTTTTAACAAATCCTCCTCTACCTTAAGTTCAGACAGAAATTCACCAATATTTTTCACTAAAATATTTACTTTTGCCATTTAGGTCTTTAATCCACCTGGAATTGATTTCTGTAGGGCAGGCAAAAATCCAATTTTATTTTTTCCTGTATGGATAAGCAATTTATGATGGTTTTCTTATTATATAATTTGTATTTTCTGGGATTGAATTGGACATTCTACCTTGGTTAAAATCATGGATGGTACAGAATGGCCACATTTCTTAGACAGACAAAATCTTTCCATCATTATTCTAACTGAGGTGAATAAGGGAGAGGTTCTCTCTTCACCAATACGCTTTTTTTGTAGCTGTAAACTTTGTCTCTTACATTTTTTTTTTTAGTGACATAATTATTTGAGTTACTTTGCTCTAGATAATTTCTCAGAGAGGTTCTTTCAGGATAATTTAGATCGGGCTGTATATTATTGGCCCCAAAACCTCATTCCCTCAGTCATTTTTTGTCAATGAGTGGCAAAAAGTGTGATTTGAGTGTTTCATTTGTTCCATCCAGATCATTCAAGGGTCACGTTTAAGAAAGCATAGATTTTTCCCTAACCGGTTTAGCTCAGTGGATAAAGCGTCGGCCTGCGGACTGAAAGGTCCCAGGTTCAATTCTGGTCAAAGGCATGTACTTTGGTTATGGGCACATCCCCAGAAGGAGGTGTGCAGGAGGCAGCTGATTGATGTTTCTCTCTTATCGATGTTTCTAGCTCTCTATCCTTCTCCCTTCCTCTCTGTAAAAAATCAATAAAATTAAAAAAGAAAGAAAGTATAGATTTGAATGTTCTATACATTTGGGGAAGGACACACTGGATCAGGAGCTGCTGAGATGGTATTGTCTGCAAGACATATGTGTACCCAGAACAAGTGTGGTGTGGTGTTTAGTGAGCACTGTGACTTCACTGAGGAAATCCAGATCTTGTGGCTAGCAAGAGCTAGTGGCTTCCAATTATGGTTCTCCAGAAGGAGAGGTTTATTTTCAGGAGCAAGGAGAAATACTACTTGACCAAGTTAGCATACATTATTATTATTTTTTTTGGTAAACTTTTGAGCCAGGTACTAGTAAATACTGGCCACTTAAAAAAACACACATAAAACAACTGGCCTATTCTTTTATTTTAAAACTAGAGACTGATGCATGAAGATTCGTGCAAGAATAGGCCTTCCTTCCCCTAGCTGCCAGCACCAGCTTTCCTCTGGCACCTGGGACCTGGGCCTTCACTCTGGCCCTGACACCCTCTTATATCTCCCCACATCCCTTGCCCCCCTCTCATAGCAGGCATCCCGCCCTGCTCTGGCTACTCTGCATCTGTGTACACATGCTGCCCAGAGGCCCAGAGCAGCTGGGGCTGGGTGGAATGCCTACATCATTGCCATGGTGATGACACAAGCATCCTGACCCAGCTGCTGCCATCTTTGTTGCATAAATTTGCATATTCTCTTCTTATTGGCTGTGAGTGCTACCATCTTTGTTGTGGAGTGATAGTCAATTTGCATATTCTGTCTTTAATAGTTTGGATGTTATTAAATAAGTTGTGTGAGAAGAGTTCCCAAGAACACAAGAGCAATCTCTCATTTTTATTTAATGAGGGTTTTGCACAGTTGATGCATGGAATGGATCTAATGCTAAAGAAGGGAGGTATTATAGAAACCTAGTAACATAGAGAGAAAACATTGTTTTCCCTGAGCTTCAGAAGGAAAACCCAACCCAGCTATTATCTGCAATTCTTATCCAGCATCCATTCCTCCCTCTGATTCTGCAAACCGATGTTGCTATTGAGTCAGTCTGTGGTTAGACCAGAGGCCCATATGATACTGCCATCCGTTTCAGCCACCTCACAATGACACACCATGTACAAACATAGGCAGTTGCTTTGGAAAAACATTTCTCTTGTAAATTTTTGACAGAACTCCTAGTAATGTAGTGAGACACACAATTTGTCTAAGAAGTGTTTAAATAAGGAGTTGCTGAAATCTTATCTGTCAAGATTCCAGAATGTAATCTTATGAACACAATTTTCTGAATGGCGATGAAATAGTCTAGTTTTATAGTTGCTATGGGTCTGAGAAAAGCCTGCTTAATTCACTTCAATTCAATTCCATTCAATTATAGTTGCTGAATATCTAACACACAATAGGTCCATTATACAGACTTTACTGAGTATCTATTGTATACAAAATACTGTGCTGGGAGGAAGTGATGAAAAGCCATTTTTGCTGCTTTCATGAGGAGACCAACAACTTCTTGGCAGCAAACAATAAGAATTCCTCTGGCAACCTGAAACAAATGAATTTAGTGGAAATATTTCAGGGGATCTTAGAATTGTAGAATTATCTTGTTCTGTCATTTACAACACTCATACAAGCAAATAGCCATATAAGCAACATTCATACAACCAGTAATGATTTAAATGTATATTTTTATTTATCTTTATTGCCATATGTTGATTTTTTGTAAGATGCATGACAAAATAAACATTACAAGCTTATGAAAACAGTTCTGACTAGATGCATTCTTGTTTATGCCTTTTAGAAGCTAGTTAAAAAAATTGAGGAAACATGGATAAAGGTGGATAAATGTTATAATTCTTGAAATACCTTAAGAAATATTATTGAAGAATTAATTAACATGTTATAGAAATTACTCTTTTATTGTTTTCATCTGTGAAGAATATGTTGAAATTTACATTTAAGCATATATTAACCATTTACATTTGGTTTTCCATCTAGCTAATGAAATAGCTAGATATGGACAATTGAATGATGTTGAAATATTCAATATACCATACTTGTAGTTTTAATGAATCCCATAGCTAGCCATGAAGTTGTGTTGGAGAAATTTGATTTCTACTGCAAAAGGACTACCCAGTCAAGGCTTCAAACTTGATATTTATTAAAAATTTCCTCAATGGCAATAAAAGCATTATAACATAAAAACAAAGATAGTTGGGAGAGAAGGCTTAGGAATAATAGAAACTAATATGTAATATTTAATAAGATGATATTTAATAATATAATTAACAAGATAATATATTACAATTATATGTAATACATTATTGCATAATATAATATGTAATAATATAATATATAATGTACTATGTAGTATAGACTTTAATATATATATTTATATATGTTATATATAAATATATATATACTTAATATATATTTATATATTATATATATATATATATATATATATATATATATATATATATATATAATTTGTGCACTCAGGGGAGGGTCTCTCAGCCCGGCCTCGCAGTCTGGGAACCCTCGGGAGATGTCCACCTGCTGGCTTAGGCCCTCTCCCTGGGGGATCAGATCTAAGCTGTCAATCAGACATCCTTCTGGCAGCCCGGGAGCCCTTGGGGGATGTCCACTTGCCAGTGGGGAGCAGTCCTAAGCTGCCGTCAGACATCCTTAGCGCTGCTGAGGAGGCGGGAGAGACTCCCACCACCACTGCTGTACTGGCAGCCATCAGCCTGGATTGTGGCTGAGCAGAGCTCCTCCTGTGGGAGTACACTGACCACCAGGGACAGCTCCTGCATTGCGCGTCTGCCCCCTGGTGGTCAGTGTGTGTCAAAGTGACCAGTCATTCCCAGTGGTTCTGCTGTTAGGGTCCATTTGCATATTACCCTTTTATTATATAGGATAGAGGCCTGGTGCATGGGAGGGGGCCAGCTGGTTGGCCCTAAAGAGTGTCCCGGATCAGGGTGGGGGTCCTGCTGGGGTTCCTGGCCAGCTTGGGTGAGGGGCTGAAAGCCATTTTCAGGCTGGCCACATCTCCTTCAGGGAAGGAGGTCCTGGTAGGGTGCCTGGCCAGCCTGGGTGAAGGGCTGATGGCTGCTTATAAGCTGGCCACAGCCCCTTCAGGGTGGGGCGTCCCTGCTGGGTTGCCTCACCAGCCTGGGTGAGGGGCTGAGGGCCGTTTTCAGGCTGGCTAAGCCCCCAGCAGGGACCCTCACCCCATGAGGGTGGGGCCATCCTGGGTGAGGGGCTGATGGCAGTTTGCAGGCTGGCCACAGCCCCAGCCACCCAAGCTCCCAGTGAGGCTGGCTGGAAGCAGGTATTTGGGGTTTATTTATGTTTTATAATTGAAACTTTGTTGCCTTGAGTGGAGGCCACAGCCTGCCTAGGCAGGCAGCTTCCTCCATTGCCAGGGCAATGAAGCCTCCTGTTTGCTCTAGCTCTGTGGCTGCTGGCCGTGATCTTGGTTGGGTTAATTTACATATAGTCTCTCTGATTTGCTGGTGGGAGTGGCTTGGGATGTAGTGGAGTGACACAATTAGCATATTACTATTTTATTAGATTAGATATATAATATATTAATCCACATATATTAGTTCAGAGGCCCCAAAATCAAGAAACTTGGACTATTTGGCAAATATCTCTAGCAGGAACTAACATTCTGTATGTTAGTGGTAAGCAGAACTCCTCCTCAAAGTCCCAAAAGCATCTGATTGCTTGAGATTTGGTCACAGGCTTACCTTGGCTAAACCAGAATCTAATCCATAATTGAAGGTATACATGCGCAAGCCAGGAATTTCTCTTTCCCAAGATTCCAAAACAGTGAGGGAAAGGTAATTCTCTCCCCCTTAAATTGGAGACTACTGAGAAGAGGAATAATTCTTGGAACTGCCTCCTGCAGGCAAGGTGGGCATTGCTATTCTATATAGAGATGAAGGAGAATGAGGGCCAGGTAGGGCACACTGAATTTGAAGATGAACTAAAGGGCCATTATGTTGATGATAGGTAGAGTAACAAGAAATACTTCTGAGAACACACCAAGTGAAAGAACACAAACATACAATAAGGTGACCACATAAAAGTTAAACTATAAAATGAACACTTTAGGTTTGATTGGCCAGAGATAGGCAAAATTACATAAAAGAGACTGCAGTTCAGGCAGTAAAACAGAACCAAAACCTGATTAAAGGCATTGCCTTATCAAAAGAAATAATGTGTCATTCAGAAGGGATGTTGGCCAAGCAAAGGAGAAACAGAGAAACACAAGCCAGACAAGGGAGTGCCCTTATTAGATGGTATAAACATCTGTTTCTCACAGGCAGATGCATCATTAACCTGGAAGCAAGCAAGCACACTGGGGTCATTAAACATACCAATCACCAGAGTTGACTCCAAGAGCCTTTTTTTTTTCTTACCAAGGTACTTTTAGATAAATTGGCTTTTATACAGGGAGAGAAAGTACAACAGAAAGGGATTGCCCAACAGTTCTATCTCTCTGGTTTATATATCTTGGTTTATCTATAAAAACCAGCATGCATTTTAATCTTAAATATAATCAACTCTGAAAAACGACTAAAGCCAATTACTAATAATGTGATTTTTGAGCTATAAGTCCCAATGAAGAGAGTAACTGAAGCCAGATGGCAGGGTGTTTAAGCATGAAAGTGTCTTAATAATAACACTCTTTCATACTTGTGTAATGTCTTATGATTTTCAGGGCACTTTTACTTACATTATCTCATTTGACTATTATGTGAGGGAAAGCAAGAAATTGAAAACCCTCTTGAAAATAGGGATACTAGCATGTGATTTACAGGTGAAAGGTGGCAGAGAGATCATTTCTTCTGCCATTCCAGTGTTTATCATTGATCTACCCTTTCCATAATTTCCTCAGCATTGTGCTGATCCCCATTGGATTGCAAGTGGGAAGTGGACACTATTCTGGCTCTACAAGAGCAGGATTGCTTACAAAGCTGTACACTTACATAATTTATTCTGTATTTAAGCTTTAAAAGAGATCAATTCAGCCCTGACAGGTTTGGTTCAGTGGATAGAACCTGGGGACTGAAAGGTCCCAGGTTTGATTCCAGTTAAGGGCATGTACCTGGGTTGCGAGCACATCCCCAGTAGGGGGTGTACAAGAGGCAGCTGATCAATGTTTCTCTCCCATTGATGTTTCTAACTCTCTGCCCTTCTCCCTTCCTCTCTGTAAAAAAATCAATAAAATATATTTAAAAAATAATAATAAAATAGGTCAATTCAGTCAGTCATTAATCCAATCTAAGCACTATAAAACCAACATTTATAAAATACGTGAAAGCAGAAAAAAAGAAAATAGTATTATTTAATTCTACTACAACTCCCATGATATTTTACACACACATCAAAACTGACATCTGCTCCATTATTTCCTAATTGTTTTCATTTTTATTATTTTCTCTTTCTCATCTTCCTTTCTTTTCTTCATTTTTTGGCTTTAAAGAAAGGTCTTGGCTGCTTACACACCAAATCACTCATAGCCTTGGGACAAACAACTTGTTTTCAGCACTCCAGCTCTGGGGGTCACTCAACTCTAGGTCTCTTCTGCTTTACTTTCTCCCAGCAAGATCTTCCCATGTTTCTCTCTTGACTCCTTTAAGAACACTTTCTGTTTTTTCTTCTGTGTAAAGACATTTCAAATGAACTCTGTGCGTAGGAAACACAAAACACTCTTAAAAGTTGTCCTCACATTTTGGAAGAGGTGTTTCTTCAAATGGAGGATGCTTTTCCCTTTAATGCTGATTTTCTAGCAGAGGGATAGGACAGATTCCATATCTTATTTTTCTTGATCCATTTTTATAAAATAAATTTTTTTATTATTCTGGGGATTCTTTGCCTGCTTAATTAATTAGTAGTTGTGGCCTCAGAAAGTTGCTCTAAAATATTTTGAAACAAATTCTATTCTCTGACACCAAGGAAAGTTTAAAGTGATAATGTCACTTTTAAGAGAATGGTTGATTAAATAGTAACTAGAAAGAAAATAGTCCCTTACTTACTTTCCTCCTGTACATAACATGTAAAGATTTTTTAAAATAAAAAGTATTTTCTCCCCTGACTTCTATTCACCAGGTATAATATTCTTAGTAAAAATTGTTATAGAAAGATCTCAGTTATTTCAGTTATACTTACAACTATCCATCTATTCATTTTTTAAAAAAAATTCTTTATTGATTAAGGTATTACATATGTGTCCTTATCCTCCCATCTTTTCATTTTATCCACAAATATTTATTGAGCATTCTGCTCTGTGTCAGGCAATGTTCTAGGCTCAGGGGGTCACAGTAGGAAACAGTATAGACAAGGTCCCTGCTCTCAGAGTTTTTATCCTGTTGAGTGAGACCAACAGTAGGAAACTAAGTAAAATAATTTTAGGTACTGATAAGAGTTATAAAGAAAATAAAACAGGGTAATGTGATAGAAAAAGAAGACAGTGGTGATCTACCTTAGGTATTATGTGTTTTTGCTATCCATTGCTGCAAAATAAATGACCTCTATACTTAGTGGCATAAAAAATAGCAACTTAGATTTCTCACAGTTGTTTGGTTGTCTGGGCTCAGCTGGGTGGTTTTTCTGTTTCACATTGTGAGATGAGGTCACTCATGGGGCTGCATTCAACTGGAAGCTTGGTTATCCCTAACATGTCCAATGTGGCTTCTCACCTTCTTGGTCTCTCTCCATGTGGTTTCCTTCAGTTAGTGGTCTAGTCCATGTTCTTCAGTCCTTGGTTGCTAGAAAGGGTGGAAGCTGTTAAGTCTTACAAAGTTTGGGCCCAGAACTGACAGTGTAACTTCCATCATAGTTTATTGGTCAAAGCAAGTCACAAGGCCATCAGATGCAAGGGAAGGGAAGTACATGCCACCTCCTGATGAATGAATCAGCAAAGATTTTCATTCAGCAAATTGTAGACAATTATTTGATTGCTGACATTTTCCACTATACTTTAAGCTCTAAAAAAGCAGGGATAATATATATTGTTGCCCACTCTTGTTAACACTAGTGTCTAGCACTGGTACCAAAAATAAAAACAATGTCAATAAATTTCAGGGAAGTCTAAGGAAAATAAATACTTGACTCATCTATTACCTCCTCCCCATCTTGTAATCATGGAAGGCATTGCTAATGGATCATAGAACTCTTTCTCCTTATACTCTGATAATAACTCAATATTCTGCTTCATACAGTGATCCAGGTAGCAGTTACCAAAGTTGTAATATGTTATTATATCATGCATGAACAGGAGCACCAGAGAAAGCTTTAGGGAGGTAGAGAATGAGCTGGGCTTGGAAAGTTACATAAGGTTTTGGGAAAAAAAGAAAACAGGGATAAGGCATCTACTAGCCTATATTGCTCCTTTAGATAATCTTAATAAAATGGCAAATGAATAAAAAATAAACAAACAAATATTCTCCTTTTGTATGAATGCTTCCCCTTAGGTTTGTGAACAGGTTGTTTGAAGACAAAGGGGCCCCTTTCTCCAGGCAGATACAATCCTGGTCAGGTGAATGTGGCCTTCATCCATTGCTTTGATGGATTGTACAGACTTCCTAGGAGTAAAAGTTACTTTGATAAGGTATTTGGATATGAACAATTGCAATGAAGCATAAATGAAGGTTATTCTTGAGTTTTGTTTTGTTTTTTGAGTTTTTAATTTTTAACTTAAGAGCTCCTTTTTCTTCAGAGCAACGGTCTTTCAGGTTGAAGATTCATATCTACAATTTTTATTTTATTTTAGGATGAGTTTTTCTACCCTAAAATCAGCTGGGTTTACAATGAGGACTAGCATGCATCCAACGATGATTGTGTTGCCTTCATGTCAAACCACCATATGAAAAGTGAAAGCACTAATTAACCAAGTGTTTTGTCTACATTATGCTAAACTATTAGTTAGACTAAACCAACACTTCTCATCCCCTTTAATTGTCTTGCCAGAGTGTAAGGGAACCCCTGATCAATGGAAAGACCAGAACTCCAACTATTTGCCTGTTAAAGCCAAGGAGATAAATTTAGTCTGTTGACAGATGCTTTCACTTTTCAATCAGATGTTGGAGCATTAACCATAATAATATATAAAAATACATGAGTTTGCATCAGAATGCCTCAACTCTTTAGTATCTGTATAATCTTACAGGTTAGACAAAATTTCATAATGTAAATCTTTTTGAAGTTCTATTTTTTTCATGTGTTGAATCCTATAATACACCCATTAACTTTGAGAGGAATCTTAGCCTAATATTCAAGTTCTTCAATCAAACTATCATCTACCTCTTATTCAACTGCTTTATGTTTTTCATATTCTAGACCAGGGTTTATCAACCTAGGAATTGTTGACACTGTGGGTCAGATAATTCTTTGTCATGAGGCCTGTCCTCTGCACTATAGGATGCTTAAGCACCAAGCTGGATTATCTCATTTAGTGCTCCTCAAAGTCCTATGAAATAAGGTCCATTATATTCATTTTACAGAGAAGAAAACTGAGGAAGTGTCATTCATTTATCATGGATAACCAAGATAACAAAGGGAGAACCATGATTCAGTGTCAGGCAGGTTGTGTCCAAGGGTTTTAATACCATTTCAAAGTGTTAAATGATTTAGAAAACATTATCCTTGAGGTGGTTTGCTTTGGTTTCATCTTCCTGTTATTAAAAGATGGATCACCTGAGAGAAAAGGCCAATTGAATTCCCATTTCCCCATGTATTTCTATTCCAGGGCTTTCATTTGCATCTAATGACTTTCTCAGGCCTTCCTCTTGAGAGTGAGGCCTTCCAGGGCTGAGCTCAGCTCAAACATGAAACTTTTGGGAAATAGTTAGGAAAGTCTGTTCAGCTGTTTTTGTAAAGGGAGAAAAAAATAGACATAAAGTACCTCTTCTCCTCTTCCCCCAAATAACTTAGTGTTTAGACTTTCAAATTAGCATGTTGTCAGACTTTTATGAGAAAGTCCAGAATTGATTATAAAAGACTTGAATTGAAGACTCTTCCCTACTCTCCCTTTGCTGAGCAGAGCTGTGAGCATGAAGCAAACTTTCCTCAGACAGTTGGTGAATTGTGACGGAAAGGGCCTCACAGAAAGCTGGTCAGCCATGGAAGCTTTTAGTTCTCATTTGAGTCTTTTGTATTCGTTCTTCCTTTGACCCTCTCCCCAACAGAGTCTTCTCCAGGGTTGCTAATAAATTGGTAAGTCTCATTAGTGCTGAGTCTAGCACTCAACCAGAGGTTCATTCATTCATCCATTGAAATATATTTGTTGAATTCCCACACAGTGCTAGACATGGTACTTGAAATTTTATGTGCATTATTTTACTCATTTACCTCAACAAGCCTATGAGTGTATGTCATCATCACCAATTTACATAAAAGGAACCCAAGGTATGGTCAGAATATGTTGACTGCCCTTAGACATTAATATTGTAAGTGAAGAACTGAAATTTAACCCACAGATTTTTCTGCTTGCAAAGCCCATTCTTTTAACCACCACAAATCATTGCATCCTGATAGTCAAGTATAGTTGGGAGCTCTTGCTTATTGTTTATATTACAGAAGAAAGGGTTGGAGGAACTGGGGATATTGAGCCTGGCCAAAGAAGCTGTCAGGTCTTCAATTAACTTGAAGTGGACAATGGATACATGGGGACTCTGGATCCCTCAATAATGGAAGCCACATTATGAGAGATTTCAGTTCAAATTATGGGAAGGGTGTGCTAAGAGTTAGAACCCCCCAGCAAATGAATTCACTCACTGAGAGTAAAGGGAGAACCCTATAAGTTGAAGAGTACATGTGGCCTATATAATCACTTGGTAGGGCTGTGATGTTATAGACAAGGTTCAGGCAGGTGTTGAACAGGTGACTAAGATGAGCTTGGACTTTCACGATGTGATTCTGTGACTCCCTGGCCTTAATACCATGAATTAATATGACCCAGAATAAATTACTTCACTTATTTAGACCTCAGGTTCACCATTTTTGAAGGTTATTTCTAGCTCTACTGTTTTCAGACTTTGTAGCTCTCAGATCCAAACTATATCTAGGGATGTAACTTAAAGTACAGTTTTAGTACTATTTCAGCCTGAGAGAGATTAACATAATGTTGATATCTTAGGTTTCATTCTCAAGTTGGCTAGCTCAATCCCGGAAACTTGAGCCTGGAATCAAGTTTGTTAGTTCTCTCTTGTTGTTGTTTTTCTTCCTTCAGTTAAATCCAAAGTTTTCTTTATTTAGCTCCCTGGATCACTGTGGAATAACTCTCCAAAATGATCCCGAACTCCTGATTTATAGACTTCCTGATCCTTCCAGAATTAGGGTCCATTAGAGGGTGGGATGGGCCATCTCAGGAGAGAGTGGTAGCCAGAGATGGGACTGCGGCAAGGCTGGAGATGAAGGAGATGGCAATAGAGGGCTGGCATGGCTACCAGATGGCATTCCGGAAAGGTAGGCAGACAGTTTACAAGTAACCCTTGTGAAGGGTTGTTGTCAGGATTAGTTGTGTTAAATAGATATGACATTCTTATAATAGTGTGCTAACCACATAATAAGTAGTATAAAATGTTGTCAACCATATTATTATTATTATTACTATTACTATTATTACTATTATTATCCTATGAGTCTACTACAGTGATTGCACATAATAAGTACTCAATAGATGTTGAATGAACAGAAAAATCAGTGAATAGTTCCTTTGAAAAAAATTTTAACAATAATTGAAAGGTAAAGTGGTGGCTGCACGTTTGGGTAATGGTAAGATTTTTACAGAGGAAATGGGAAAACACTGTAAATGCTGACATCCTGTTAATATTATGTTGTTATTTTAACTGTCGGTCCAGATATTTCACTGCTATTCCTTTTCATGATGAAACTCTTGGAAATTTAGAGGGTCTATGGAAAATGTGATTATGGGATAAGTATTTATCATTAGCATGGCCTTTGCCAACTTCTAAGCCTGAATGAGTTTTTGTTTGAGCCAAACAGTTAGAAATTGTTTTCTATTTCTGAAGTTTCCCAAGTGACCAAAATGCCTCTAATTAGAAAAGAAATACTGCTTATTCATTCCGTATGTTTATTGCTAAGTATATGCACATATTAGTGTTCACTGGGCCAAATTGTCTGCTTTTCTGTTGAAGGAGGTGGAGAGCCAACTCTTTTCTGGGCTTGTAGGGATCACAGTGCCTATCCTGAGTCCTTGTTCAACCAAGCTAAGGCCTCTTTTCTTGCAGCTCATGCTGAGGCAGCATGGGGAGAAATGGGCAAGCAGAGAATTACCTGACTGTTTCTCACTTTGGGAAGCCTGCCAAGCTCCACACCAATATCTGCAGGTATTCTCATGCAGATTCTCAACAACAATCAAGCTGGGACTGACCTGGGATCAGTCCAGTCTACCAATCCTGGCAAGCTCATGACCAGGAGACTGTAGAGAATTTCCAGGCAGTTAGGGTTGGCAGATCACACAGTAAGAGTCTGGGGTTAGGTAAAGGGGCTCATGCTGTCACCCTAATGCTTTCCATATTGAGATCACCACAAATGGGGTCTGGCCTTCAGTCTTATAGCTTTAAAAACCAGACTTTTCCAGGGAACTCAGGACCAAATAGTATTTAGTGCTCAATAAATATCAGAAATTAATATTCCTACTCTCTCTCACTTGATAGCCTGGTTGCCAAGTTTTGAAGATCTCTCGATGTAGCTACTTAGGTACAGAAATTCCTGCATTTCTTTCATGTGCATCATCTCCATGCTCAAAGAAATGAAGGGTAAGCACCTTTGCTAACTGTTATTTCCTGCTGCAGCATCCATTCTCTTGGCTCAAGCAGGGAGGCATGTTTGCAGTGTAAATACATGCCTAGGAGTTGCTCTGTTATGAATTGGAACAAATGCTTCTTTGGCTTCTGAGGTGCCTGTCTAGAATGAGGAGGTCAACACTAGTTCATAGATATACATAGAATGTCTCAGGCTAATTTTAAACCCATCCATTCATTTCAACCTAAGAACACACAAGGCATCCCTTCTTAAGGTCTTTAATGAGACTGTGTGAGAATAGTGGCACTTACTTTTGCTTGGTATTATAGTAAGTCCTCTCCATACATTGGCTTATCAGACCCTCACAAAATTCCTGTATACTATGCCACAAATCCCGCTGTACAGTGAGGAAACAGACTCTGAGAGATTGCACAGTTTACCTAGGTTCTGCAGCTAATAAATTGTAGAGGCATAATGAGAATCAGAATCCTGCCTCTACTTCCCATGCTCCTAACGGAAGAGAGAGAGAGAGAGAGAGAGAGAGAGAGAGAGAGAGAGAGAGAGAGAGAGAGAGAGAGAGAACCAAGCAGGAAAGAGGAGAAAAAAAGAGCTTGGCTAAGGTGTGAGGGAGGGGACAACCAGGAGGACAGGAGTTAACTGACACTTAAAGGGCAGGCAAAAATATACCTCAGAGCAAAGTGAACCCACTAGGTTTTCTGGTCTTTATAATTTAATCCATAGTGGAATCATGTGGAAAATGTTAGTGGTTGACTCAGTGGAACTGCCAGCAAAGCATACATTTAAAAAGTTGAAGGGAGCACCCGTGTTTGCTTCATCTTGGAATGAGAGCTGGGCAAAGATCAAAGCAAGAGAAGACGTTCAGGAAACACATTTCTTTGACTGCATGCAGGAGGAAACTTTTCACAACTGGAAAATGCGAGCCATCACTGCCAGCCCCAGAGCACAGAGGTTTTACCTCATTAATCATAGCTGTCAGGTTCCTTTCTGTAAACAGCAGCCTGTTGACATAAAAATATCTTCTGTTTTTCATGGAAACGCAAAACAGGGAGATGGTGAAATGTACAAGTCGTCGGTGTAAAATGCTCGTTAGTGTCAAGATAGGATGCTCTTTGACCTTACCGAATACAAGGCAATGCAGACTTCTGAAGTCATTTGGAAAGCCTCAAGAGAAAAGGTTGATATTTATATATAGCTTATCCACTTAAAGCTCCTATGATGCAAAATGAAGAATAAATAGAGATGCAATGATGGTGCTAGGGATCATTAATAAAGGGAAGATGTCTATACCTTAGTGACTTTTGTGTAGTAGTCAATCGTGTTGCATTCCTGTGATTTAGTGCAAATTTCTACCTTCACAGGTCTGTCCATTTCAGGCCATCAACTAGGGTACACAAGGTTTGGGCTGGTGGGTTAGAGGTGGGACTTCAAGTCAGAGAGCTTAGCTGTTGTCCATATATTGCTTAGTGTGTCAGCAGAGCAGCCAAATGCCATTCGTGCATATCCAGGTACCTTGGCAGGGGAGTCCTTGGTTAGGACTCTGAGGGGAGCACTACTAACCTCAAATCCAAAGGGGGAGGTAGAGAAGAAATGGAGCCAAGAGTTGGGGAATTGGATCAATGCACAAGGTTGGGAAGAATGACACACATTATTCTGCGACAACAACAATAATTGGACACATTAATAAGGATCAAGGTCAGTTCCTGTTGTCTTCACCACTAGCTACCACCTTAAACCAAGCTTCTGTCCTCTCTCATCAGCATGACTGACTAGCTACTTAGCCAAGTGGCCTTCCTGCTTCCACTCTTGCTGCCTCACTCCCAGAGTGCATTAATCAGATCACATCACTTCTCTCCATACCTCTCCAGTGCATTGAACTTAGACTATTATTCAAATAAAATTAGATCATTATTATTTGAACCATATCCAAATATATGCTCTTTTTAGATCTCCAATACATAGAAATTAGATTAACATTCTAATTTCTCATGATGGCCATCTAGTTCCTACATTATCTGGCCCCAGTTCCCTCTGACTTCAAACTCTTAAATTCCTTCTCTGATTTACTGTGCAATAGTCACATTGGCTTCCCCCTTCCTTCCCTGCTCCCCTCCATCATTTTAGCAAGCATATAAACTTGTCTCTGCTTGGAGGATTTTTTTTTTTTTTTTTTTGCTGTTCTTTTACCAAGAACATTCTTCTCTAATCTTAAGGTTTTTGGCCTTCTACTCAAGATTTGAGGCTCAGTTCCAATACCTCCTACTTATTAAGAGGGGTCTTCCTTAACCATTTTATCTTAAATAGCACAAGTCACTGCCTAGCCTTCTTTTATATACAATTTAGTTTATTTGTTGTTACTTTTTCCATTGGAGGAGTCTTAATGAATTCATTAAATATTCACATTCAAATGTAAGTTCAAGGAAGGTATGGATTCTTTTTCTTTTCTGACTGCTGTATCCTGATGCACAGTAAGTAGACAAACATGTTTTGTTTGTTTTTGAATAACGAATAAATGCATGACAGGCAGACCTACAAGGAAAGTTGTGCCTGGACAAGGAATCTTTATATCTGGGTTCAGTCCTGACTAACTTCTCTGGCTGTGAGTGTTGGCTGTCACTTCCAGGTAGTGAATACACGTACTGTCCTCACAGTTCAGTGTCTGTAAACATGTCTTATGACCACATGTGCTAATACATGTGAAAGCGTTTGGAATATACAAAATTGAGCAAGAAGCCAGTTGCTTTTGGGCAAAGAATCAGCCTCATGCATTCAGGTCTAAGACATTTATACCTCACCCAACATAAAATAAGGTGGGGAAAAAAGTTATTGAGGGAAACTGGGTTTGAATTTTTCCAATTAAGAAAATTATATAAGAAAGGTGTTCATTTCACAGGCCATTTATCATAGATCCTAGAACAGCAAGGGAGTTAAATATGTCTGGTCTTCTGCCTTCAGAAAGGAAAAGCATTGTTAATGGTTACAAGGGCCATACAGCAGTCAGACTACCTGCCTTCGACTCCATTCCTGTCGAGCTGTGAGACTTTGGATAAGTCATTTGATGTATTTGTGCTCCAGTTTCCTTCATTCAAAAATTCAGAAAATATGACATCTATTTGAAATATAACCCTGGGAGGTCTATATAAAATAATGTACAGAAAACACTTTGAGCAGTGCCCGTCTGATAAATATTAGCTATTATCTTCATTTTGCAGCTAAGTGACTGAGTTTTGGAACATTTAAGAAACTTTCTCAAAATTGTACACCTAATACATGAAGGGGCAAGCCCTGGAACCCAGAACTTCTGCCTCGTAAAGTGCTATGGCTAGATTTAAGCATTTACAAAAAGATTTAAGCAATTAAGCAAAGTTAAAACTTAAAATAGACATTGGCCCTAAAACACTGTGTTACTGTAGTAGTTTTTGTAAAGAAAAAGATAGATACATAGATCTGTATAAAAAGTATGAAAGGATGGACACCAAAATGCCAATAGTTTTTAGTTTGTGTATACAAGGAGAGTTTGATAATTTAAACCATTTTCTTTTCTTTGTGTTTTGCTGTTTGCCATGTTATTAGAATTCAGCAGGTATGGGTTAGATAATCAGAAAAAAATGTTTAAAAGGCAACACAACTACAATAATAACATTAGCAATGACACTGCTATATCATATAAATGTGTCTATATAAATCTTTATATTATTTATAATGCTTTTACATTTTCCAGATAATTCTGGTTTAGAGTCTCAGTGAGTTCCCACAAAACCTTGTCCACGGGCCAAAACCCCATGCTGCCACACTCTAATTCTGTGCTTGGGTGTCAGTTCCCACATGTCTACATACTGTTTCTATCCTGGGTACCTCATATAGGGGCACTTTGAAAATGTATGATGGATGACAGAGCCATTGGGATTCTGACTCTTGAAACAGGATTCCTAAGGACCACCCTAATTCCAAAATTACTAAGATAAGTTACAGGATCTCATTCTCTATACTTAGTGAATTGTTATGCATTTCTGTATTTTATTTCTAACCAAGACTTGTGTTGTTTTTTTTCTTTTACATGAAGACATGTATAAACCACATTTAGCATTTATATTTCATATTCAAGTATTCTGTGTCAAGAAAATTTTTATGATCATCCTCTGAAAAATGCCCTACGGAAATTCAACCATACTACTCTTTTGGCTGATTTCATATCTTTAAGTGATTTTCATGGGTATTTTTGTTATTTGTTCAAATAATTTATAATCTAAGTTTTAGGTTTTTCTCAGAAAGTTTTGAGCGGGTTTCCTTAGTAGAGTTATAAAGGAGAGTTTAAAAGGCATTGAAAAGTATGTGGACCATGGATGAGCCTTTTGGTGCTAACGTTTGTAACACACCTACACCTGCCAGCTTCTGCTGGTTTCTAAGAGCATGGCTTTGGGTACTGCAGAGGCTAATGTGGCCTGGTGTTCTTCATCCACAGACTGCAGATAGACAGATCTCCATCTTCAAAGTAGAAATGCTTCAAAGTAGGCATGGGGAAGTTGCACATGGTCAGACTGGAAGCCTAAGGATTAGTGGTATTAAACAATGAATCATACAGAGAAAGTATTGAGGAATTCTGTAAACAGTGGAGCCACTCAGCTTCTGACTGACAGCAGTCAGACATCTAAACTGCAGGAGGAGGTGGGCTGACTGGCCTGCAGGGAACAGCGCCTGGAGTGGAGAGACAGCTGGCGAGCCCTACCCTTTGCATTCTTCTTTTGTGTGGTTATCTATCTCACTAGATAATCATTTGTTTAAAATGTGAGAACATAGCAACGTATATATGACAACACACAGTTTAACCTTGGGGATATTACCTAGAATTTCTGGGCTTAAGGTATAAAAATGACGATAATGAAAATGGCAGTATTAACAAGTAGCAATTATAGAGGATTCAGTCTGTCAGATACTATTCTAAGTGTTTGGCATGTACCAATTCCTTTTATAAAATGCTCCCTTCACACTGTCTGTTAGGACTGAGGGAAATAACTCAGGTAAAGTTCTTAGCATGGGGACTGATCAAAAATATGAGTTTCCAAAAGATTAGCTACTTCATTGTTATTTTAAAAAATAGCCAATGCATCTTTCTCCAAATAAAACTCTAAGGGGCTTTAAAAGTTTTTGGTTAGATGAAGTCCCAAGGTTTTGTCATATCCTAGAATTATCCACAGCCTAACTCAGTGCCTGACATATATTAAGTCATTGACAAATATGTATAAAAACACACATCCCAAATTGCATTGATGTGTTTGTAAGTAGATATCTCAGGAAAGAAAGCAGGATGCAGTTTTCACCAGATTCTCGAAATATTTCACGGTCTAAGAACTAATGAACCACTACTTTGAACAAAGAATTTGTCACCATGTGAGTAATACAGTCCTAATAAGAATAACTGGGAAGCAGGGAGGAAAAAAATCTGTGGTTCTGTCTCCCCACCATCAGAGGATCTGGAAAAGCCTTGTGATCCAGGATGGCTCCCTCTCCCCACCTGGAAATTCCCATTTGGCCTCTGGGGCCACTTACATAAGACTGTGGGATTGCTGGCTGTTCCTCTAGCTTTGAACGGATGATTCAATGTCAGATCATTTCATTCTGGTTTTGTAGAAATCATAGAATGTTAGTACTGGAAAGAGCCTCATCCCTGATCTATTTCAGGGTTTTTAAATTTGTAGCAGATGTGCCACCCCTCCCCACCCTGTACTCATGGAGGACATTGCCGATGGGGGATAGCACTCTTTACATCTGTGTCTTTTAAAGTGTTCTCAACGTAGTACTGTACACAACCATTACCAATTGATTCAGATTAGCCTGTGTGAGAAAACCAGTTTTCCATCCATGTCACGTTCCTAATGTCCTTCTATTACAGTTGGGAAAATTGAAGAGATGACATTGAATATGCCCATGGATTAGACTTGAGCACTGTGGAGTGAGTGATATGAAAGCTTTGAAATAGATTGTGACTACAAAGTACAAATATCACCTCCTTTGCCTCTGCTGTTATTTTCCTCATCTCTCATAGGATAAAGACAAAATGCTTTTAAATGAACATTTACCTTCTAACTACACACCAGTCTAGAGACAGCTAAAAGCAGGCTTCTGGATGAGGAAATTACAAATGATTAGTTTAAATAGTATTCCATGTGTTTTTTATTTTAAACAATAAAATAATTATCCCAAACCTCAGGCCTTAGGCCACCCCTCTCATCTCTCAGCATCCTTGAAAAGAGCACTATGGGAAAATCCTGTACTCAAATGAAAGACACCTGGAACACCTGGTTACAGCTAGCTGAAGATCAATCATTTCCTGAGCCTCAGTTTCCCCTACTGTGGTAGTAGAATATTTGACACTTCATAGGAATAGAAAACTGTATTCCTTGTGCATTAGGAGAAAAAATGGCTCACTATGGAAGAGTAGGTTATGAACGTTTATTTGCTTCCCTCTGTGTGTATGTGTGAAAAGAAAGCAAATTTAAGTGAGGATGAAAACTGGTCAGAGAGATATGAAATAAAGTGCATTTCCCTCTTTTTTTTAAAGCATCAATTAAATAACATAGACATGGCTTCAGAACGACTAAACACCATTGTAGTTCCTATAGCTTTGAATGGAACACCCCCTCTGCATTCTAAGGGCATATAAGGTATGAGCCCTGGCATAAAGTTTTCCAGTTGATTCTATGGGAAAAACTGGAGAACACTAGAGTTTTTAAGCAGACCAACAGACAGAGTTCAAGTTCTGACATGGCGTAGATTTTTTTTTTCCTTTGGAGGATCGTAAGGGTGGCCAGGGAAGGAAGGAGTGCCAGATATGTAGCTAACCGCCTGCCTTTAATACACACTCTAAGTAAACTGGCTTGCATCCCTTTTGCTTTTGCTTTGGCCCCTCTTGGCAATGTGAAAGCTAAAGCTAGAAATTAGAAAATAAGCCAGCATTACACAAGAACGTATTTATTGTCTGAATAATAAAACTTGGTTAAGGAGTTATTAGAATCCCCCCTACCTGAAGTACAAGTCTCCAATAAGCAAACAGAAGCAAGACCCCTAAATGAGAAAGAATATATTGATAATCTCACTCATAAGGCATTTGGGGGTGTGTGTTCAAACAAACAAGCTACTTCTTCTTAATGGACCGGAGCACTGATAACAGACATACAGTGAGAGACATAGCAAATCAACATATCGACGTGAGTGCCCAACCACCACCAGCCACAGACTTCTTCAAGGTGGTCGCTTTGATTTACACACACAGAGGCACTCAGACATCTCCCTGCAAAGGATGATTTGCATATAGTTTCTAGCCAATACTCTTACCAAAACACAAACGAAACAAAACAACAAAACCTTAAAACAAAACCTTAGAGACAATGGTAATAAATAAGAGAGAAAAAGTGAAGAGGGAACAGGCAGCTTCCATCTGCCGGAAGGCATGCAGAGCAGTGCTTGGGGCTCCTCGGACACACAGGCAGCTCTGACAGCTTCCAGCGCCCAGGAGAGAATGCTGCGAGGGGGAAGGAGTTAGCACTCTGCCGTCTGGGTATTTGCAGCAAATCTCTACGACGGGGAAACGCAACACTGTGTAGTGGGTGTCCCTTTCCACGCGGCTGGAACAGGTGTCTCTGCAGTTACCAAGCCTCTGAGGAAAGGTGGGAGGCATGGCTTAGCACGGTTCTCTGCAGGTGGCGAATCAATGGCAGTCTCACGAGTAACAAACAGAAACCAAACCCACTTCTTTCCTTTTCAAACATGACTTCAGATCATCCCCCAAGTGCAAATCTGGAAAGGGAAAAAACTAACTTTATGGGGAATGTTAGCCCTGTCTTCTGTCCCCCTCCCGCCACGGCAGGGCAGACACGGTCCGGTCTGCTTGCAGGACGCCCCATCACCTACACCTTAAGGTAATCGTTCTTCAGCCGGCCGAGCCGGGACCCGTGGCTCCGGATGGTGAGGGCCAGCAGCTCGTATCGGTCCCGGAGCCCCGTGGAGATGTCCAGCGTTTCCTTCAGCAGGGACTTGGTGTGGACCAGCATCCCCAGGAAGTCCTCGTTGAGCCTGCTCTCCTGCCGGCTGTCCTGCTCCTGGCCCTGCTTGAACTTGCTCTCCAGCTCTGTGAGGGACTTGTCCGAGTTGGAGTACGCATCCCCGATCTGGTGGGACTCCCGGCGCAGGTACTTGCCGTAGCTCTCCTCCCCGTCCAGGTCGTAGGAGATGCTCTTGCTGATGCCCTCCAGGACCCGCCCCGCGTCCTCCACCTGGCGGCCCAGCACCGTGAACTGCTCCCGCAGGGTGAGGCTCAGCAGCCTGCTGGCCTGGCCGCCCTCCCCCTGGGAGCAGCGCCTGTGGTCACTCACCCTGAAGAGCAGCTGGCATTTCTCGGGGTCATCGTTCTCCTCGTAGTCGCCGTCGGGCACGAAGTAGTGGTGCAGTGTCCCGTTGGACATCTCCGGGTAGAGGGGGCCGTCGAAGTAGCCCTGACACAGGTGGCAGAAGAGACCCATCCAGAGCAGCTTCAGGAAGGCCATCTCGTGGCTTCGGGAGGACAAGGGACCCCTGGAGAAGACTTTTCGCCCAGACACGAGGAAGGGGGGTCCCCTTGGGAGTCAGGGCTGCCTCCCTGAGACCACGTCAGCCTCAGGCCCCGCCGGCTTGCTGCTCCCTGGTGCCCCCTCTCCAGCAGGCTTCATGGGGCTGTGGCCCCAGCTCCTGGGTAGCAGGGTCAGCAGCGCAGGATGCACAGGGCTACGTGCTGCCTGGAGGCTGCAACTCAGCAGGCTCTTCCCCCTGCAGACCTGGATCTCAGGGCTTGGCAGGACTGGCTCTGCTGCTCCGAGCTCTCTCCCAGAGTTTCCCCTGCTGCTGGGAGCTGCAGCCTGGAGCTGGAGAGAAAGGCTGGCTCTTGCCCTGTGGTGCTATTTCAACTCCTGGGCTGGGTGGGAATGCGGAGCTTTTCCTTTGGCTAATGATATCCTGAGGATCTCTCTGCTCTCAAATTACAGCTGGTTTCGTCACTTGGAAGCCAGGGAACAAGTTTGGAAAGCAACCTCTCGCCAGGTCTCTGTTATTAAAGGTACAGTGTCTTTTTTTCAAGATTGGAGGGGAGACCCTGAAAAAACAGACTTTGGCTTAAAGGAGAACCTGGGGACAGGAGAACTGGAATTCTCACCGCAGAAAGACTGGTTTGCTATTAATATGTGGGGAGGACGAAGGACGGTTACCCTGGAGAAATGACATTTCACATTTTTCATAAGGATCAGTTAGAGTGGATTCGATGAGGATGTCTATCGTGAAAAAGGCTGTGACTATGAAGGCAGATTTGAAGCATAGAAAGTGGCAGTTTGATTTGAAAATGGTTAGTTAAAATTCATAATAACAATACTTTGGATGAAATAGGAAATAGAAAATCGACGAATTCATGTTTATAAGTATACATAAGAGTAAAAGCTGAAGTGGAGTTTTACTGGTTTAATAAGTAAATGGACAACTGAGGTAATTGTTTCATTTTATGAAAAACCATCCATGCTAAGCTCCTGCATTGTATCTTTAACTTGACACCTTTATAGCTATTATCACTTTGAGGATACATAAAAGTTTTTGAAGAATATAAGGCTGGCACTGTTTCCCATTTTCCAGATGGAGAAACAAGGGAGCATTATGTTAAGCAAAATGATTATATCACAAAACTATATTGTAGTTAAGATTATAGTTAAGACAGCACTCATTAAGTCACGGTGTCTTTTAACTTAATTCAGGGGGGAAAAGGTATTTTTTTTTAAACCCAGCCATTACAGTTTCTGATTTATTAATTGATTAGTAAATAACCATCCTTCAGGACATCTCATTTGTTCAACCAATGTTTACTGAGCATCCTTTCCTATATGATAAAAGGCCAATATGCAAATTGACCAAATGGCAGAACGACCCATCGCTAGGATGTGCACTGACCACCAGGGGGCAGATGCTCAATGCAGAAGCTGCTCCCTGGTGGTAGTGCTCTCCCACAGGGGAGCAATGGTCAGCCAGAAGTGGGGCTTATGGCTGGCAGGCTTAGCGGCAGTGGTGAGAGCCTCCTCCACCTCAGTGGCAGTGCTAAGGATATCTGACTGACAGCTCCTGAACATCCATCAGTCAGACATCCCCCAAGGGCTCCTGGACTGTGAGAGGGTGCAGGCTGGGCTGAGGAAACCTCCCTGAATGTATGATTTTCATGCACTGGACCCCTAGTTTACTATATACCATAGTCTATTAAGGTATTGTGAATAGAGCAATGAATAGAAGTAGAGACAAATCCTTGCCCTCCTGGAGCTTATGTTCTGGGAAATAGAGAAAGGATTAGGTTAATACAAATAAGACATATTGTATGTTGGGTAGCAACAGAGTTGCAGAGGAAAGACAGGGAAGGGATGGGAAAGCAAGAAGCAGCATTTCTAACATGGCTATTTCCTCTTTCAACTTAAGATATAACAAACACTCACACGATTTGTCTGTGTTTATATTTATCTCCCCCTCCAAGTCGTAGGTGGCTGGTATCATTCAGAGCCACAGTCTATACAGCTTTGGGACTGTCACATTTATTGCCATCACTTTCACTGACATGGGGCCAAACTCTTGGATAGACATGAGAAGTCTGCTTAAGTAATTGGATATTTTGTTAATGTAGTGTCACATGCAAAGATTTTTGAGATATATTAACTGCATATTTTTTCAATGTTAACCAATTTATTTCCCAATAACCTATAATATGTTTTAAATGTATTTTATATGTATTTTACATGTATTATCCCCATTTTACAGATGAATAAACAGATAGGTTAAGTAGCTAGTTTCAGACCCAGATAATTTGACTCCAGACAGCATATTAAAAAATATGGAACGTTTCATGAATTTGCACAGGGGCCAAACTAATCTTCTCTGTTTTGTTCCAATTTTAATATATGTGCTGCCGAAGTGAGCACTTGACTGTGCACTTTAATTGTTATACACATATTTGGCATCAGGAAATCATAGACCAAAGGAGTCTTCTTAGTGTTGATGCTCACTAAAAGGCTATGGCTTATTTGCACTGTGCAGGTTTGCCCACAATCTGAAAGTACAGTGTTCCTATGAAACCTTTTGCTATTCAAAATGGCATAAAGCAATTACTATTAATTTATGCAGGAAAAACTGGGGAGCATTTCCACATCCAAATAAAATCAAACCAATCATACTAAACACTTAAAATAACATCAACATGGAGTAGGAGTAGGAATGATATGCTACACAGCTTATATAAACTAGAAATAATGCATATATGGTGTAGTTACAAGTGTGCACTACCTCTCTAACCAGTTTGCTGCAAAACAAACACTGAACACTATTTTCACTTTTTGCCTTTTATTTTTAAGGCAAAAATATTCTTCATTTGTTTTGTTTGTTTTTTGTTTGTTTGTTTGTTTGTTTATTTGTTTTTGGTTAGTAAAAGTAAGTACCAATGTAGGTCTTTTTTAAAAGCCAAGTGGTGCAAGTTGACCTTTGAAAAAGCAGGGCATACCTACAGTCCATCAGAAAACTACACCTCCTCTGGGTGAGAAACTGAATTTTTGGACTTAGGAACCACATGGCTTCATTCCTTTTCCTAGGGGGCATTCACAGATGATGACAGATGGAGTCAAATTGGCTGTTTAGCAAAGAAGGTAAGAGGGCTTGACTCCGATTCACTCCACTTCCTACACAATCTCCCCTGGAATTACTAGCCAATTCTATTAAGCACGTGTCTAGTAAGCACTTACTACTGCTTGTCCTCCACTACCTACAGGGTGTAGTGTTAAGTTAGCTCCAGATACAAAAAGGTGCAATAAAAAATTTCGGTCTACAGAGAGCTTGCTCTCTGGTTGGCTATATGTGTATATGCACACACACGATCAGGATAAGAGCATTTACTTTTTTGCTGCACTTTCTTCATGTAAAGATATGAAACCCTGTTATGTATCACCATTTTTGGTTCTACTTCCTCAGCTTATATTCATTCTTCTTGGGCCTCTCTTTCATTTGTGTTTCCAAGATGACTATCAGCGCCCTCAGGACTACAAACATCCTGGTTCATATCTACCAGGAATGACAGGTTAGATCCCTGGTAGCTCAAATGCAGGTCCTCCAAATCAGCATTGGTGGTCACAGTTGGCCTGCTTTCAATCATTAACCCACAATCTAGATAGATTCCCTTTCTAGGAATCAAACCCACAACCATTTGGTGTACAGGGTGACACTCCAACCAACTGAACCACCCAACAAGGGCTAAACAACTTAATTTTTAATAATGGCTATGTTAAACAACGGACTTGCAACATTCCTGAAAGCTTCACTGGCTTTCATGAGCAGATGATGGTAGGCAACAACATACCACAGCCTTTTGCACTAAACACTTCATCTTTTCCACTTTTAACAGGTATTTATTTGTAGGTTCTTCATATGTGCCCATTTCTCCTTTGGCTGGTCTACTGGAGTCAGAGTTAAGGTGGGTCTCTGAGGATCAGCCTAAAATAAATGGAGTCAGAGGAAATGTCCACGCACAGACATCAGAGGACTTTGAAGGATAAGTAGAGGAAGCACCAAGGCTGACAGAAACCACAGCTGAGTGAGTCTAGGGTTGAAAACTAGAGACAGAGTCAAAAGGTTGGAACTGGGCAAATTTCAGGTTAAAGGAGGACCTCAGGAGCCATGACCAGAGTCGTGTAAATAAGTAGGAGAGTTCCATCACCCGATACAGCTGCTCATATGCAGTCCTTGCCATACAGCGTTAGTAGGGTTGGCTAGCTTATCTTTTATCCTTTTCAGTGCACTTTAAAATCACATGCCTTTGGTCTAGTTACCGCTTCAGAGGGGGAAGCAGGAATTCAGGCACCATGAGCCTAAAGACCTGTTAAGATTTCTTAAGCTCTGTGATATTCTCTTGACAAAGGTTTTTGTGAACCCCTTGGCTGTTTCTGATTATGGTAATAATGGAGGTTTTCTAGAAAAGAGGCTTGCATGTGTTAGGTATAAGGAGGGTTGGAGAAATGGATCCACTATACAGTCTAGAAGCCAAAAAGGGCCTCAGGGAAGTGGAAGTGCTGCTCCCAACATCCACCTAAAACTGTCAGACTGAATCCCTGGACCACATCAAAGGACAAAAAAGAACAAAGAGAATTATCCTGGACCAGATCAGAGATCTGGGTGGGAGAAGAGAGGAAAAGAAGGGAAGGGGGAAGATGAGAAGAAGGACAGTATTTAGCACTTTGGGGGTTATTTTAATCAAATAACAAGTAATCAGTAGTTATTGAGCAGCCATTGTTTAAAGAAGGTGGGAAGAATAGAGGAAGAGAAATGGATGAGAAAGAAAGGAAAGAGAGAAGTAGAGAAGGAAGGAAGGTAGCAAGCAAGCAAGGAAGGAAAGATAGAAGACAAGGGAGAGAGTAGAATAAGTTTTGATTATCTAGTCTGTTATTTATTTATTGTTGCTTATTATTGACACTATTACAGATATCCTCCATTTATTTCCCTTTGCCCACCTCCACCCAGCCCCTGCTTCCCTCTCCCCTGGCCTTCACCACATTATTGTCTGTCCATGGGGTATGCACATATGTTCTTCACCTTCTTTTATCCAGTAGCCCCCATCCCCTTCCCTACGACATCAGTATCCATAACTCTGGTTCTATTTTGTTTGTCAGTTCATTTTGTTTATTAGATTCCACATATCAGTGATATTATATCTAGTCTGCTATTTATTTGTTACATTAGTTCAGTGAAGTTGTTATTATTATTTACTATAAGAATATTAGTTAAGGGCAGAGGAGAATTGATTAACAAGAGCAATTAAAAAATGTCAATTATATACAGGCACTAAAACATACCCATGAAAACATAATTAGAATGCTTACAAGGAAATGAGTATAATATGGGAAGTGATTGGTTCGTTCTTCCAATGTTTCTCTGTTGGTCAGAATAAGCTATGATACATGATGATAACAAACATCATTAACATGCTAACACAAAATCCAAGTCTCCTGCAAGCCAAGGTGATTCGGTAACGCTCCTCTATGACTTAATTGCAATGTCATTTCCTCTCATGTCTTAACTTTAATGCCATTTTTTTCCCTAAAAATCTTCCTTGATTTCTGGATTTTAATTTGTTCTCCCTATCATTCTACCTATTAGTTTGCCCTATTGTACCTCCTTGTTCTTTTCCTCATGGCACTTTCCACTATTTATAATTGTACTTTAGGTATTTATTTGTTCTAGGCATGTCTCTACAGCTTGACTTACTAGTACACTACACAGAGATGGAAGCTGTGCTCACTTCTATCTCCCCACTGCCTGGATCAGAGGAGGTACTTAATATGTCAGCACCCTGGCTTAAGATGGTCACTTCCTATTTAGTGTTTTGACACGCTGTTTTTGTAACTAGTGGTACATTTTCATAATTTTTTTATAATGTGTATTGCATTTTATTGGATTATCTATTAACCTGGTATATTCCTCTCCCTCCCCACACTTGACTGTGAGTTCAAGTGTAGGGATGTGTTTTAGTTATAACTTTATTTCTTTTGTGATTAGCACAGAGCCAAGCAGATAGCCAAATATTTGTTAGTTGTTGTGATATCCAAGATGTAGAATTTATTTAGTGATGGCTAGATAATCTGAGTACGTGTTTTGTCTGGCCAAGTCAGCCAGTGATATCTCACACTTAATCTGGATGATCCTGGCAGAAGAGAAGGAACAGAGTCCTGTGAATTCCATTATTGAGAGCATCCAGAAGGGAGTATCTCTCAGAAGGCTGACTTCTGACCCATCCTAAGTAAGCTGTGCAGCAGTCTGTACAGACAGTCCTAGGATGTTCTGGGCTGTGAACCACAGAAGCATCAGACCACCCTGCAGGGCAATTTGCTGTTTGCCTGGTAAACAATTTTACTTCTCTGCTATTGGAAATGCCCACCCGGGTTTACGATCTAGCTAGGTTGGAGAAAAATCAGACCTTATTTCTTTCCCCCTTTGAGTAGATTTCTATTCTGTCTCATTATTTTAATGATCAGGTCTAATAGAATTGAAAGAGCTGAGAAAAGGCAGAGAAACAGAATATGAGAGAACAGAACAGTCTCACTTCAACTCTGCAAGCACTTTGTTCAGCAACCACATGGGAAAATAAGTCATAGCAGCAGCTCTACAATCTGTTGAGGTTGTGGGGGCCATGGGGTACAAATGGTCTACAAATGGAAATATATAGTGAGGGTCGCAGGAGAGAGACCTACAAAACCTATGATGATTTGAGGGAAGGAAGCTCAAATCTAAAAGAAAACAGAAACAAGTGTCATGGAAAGTTTAGGTCAAGAGCCACTGACAAAGGTTACTGAGGAACCATGGGGCCGAGTCTTTCCCTTACTAAGGCACTCTGGTGTTTCTGGTCTTAATAAAATGTGTAAAGGAGTCTACAAGGTGGCCAAGCAGATGCCCTCAGACATCAGTTGGGATGGGGAGTGGAGAGATGTGGTGGGCTAATAATAGCATTTCTTTTTCCTTTTCTTTTTTCATTGTCAGAAAACGGGAACATCTTCCACACTTGTGTTTTTTAGTTCTTGGCTTCTTCTTTTTCTCTCCCAAGATCTTGGAGATTTAAAAATTGTCCTGCAGTGAACAAGTCCTTGATTGTGTTTAGAATCCAAATCCAAATCCAACTTTTAATTTTAAAGAAATGCAATTGGAAGAGGATAATAGGGACGATTTTGAAGATGAGTCAAAATGGGCTTGCTATTATTGCTTTTGGGAGAAGTCTGAATTCATGTCAGAAAGCTTGTTTCCAGATCCAAGTTCCAGGGTGGATCCAATTGTCTCCACTTTTTATTTTGCTGCTTTGTTTATGCCACCTAATGAGCACCCACACTTTACTTCTCACTTCCTCTACCTACTCCTCATTTGGCCCTTGTTGCTGATGATCCTGATGAAACTAAATGTCAAACAAGTGGAGGTAGAAGGACAAGTTTATCTAGATATTTGCCATAAAACATTTCACTTAAATATGCTTTTTGGATATTGCCCAAGTTCCCATCAGTAGATGAGAGAAATAAAAAGGGGTGACACATTTATGCAATGGAATACTACGTGGCTGTAAAAAGGAAGGAAATCTTACCCTTTGAGACAGCATGGATGGACCTGGAGAGAATTATGCTAAGTGAAATAAGCTAGTCAGAGAAGACAAGTACCATATAATTTCACTCATATGTGGATTCAAAAATGAACAAAGGAAACTAACAAAATAAAATCATACTCTCAGATAGAGAACAGACTGACAACGGTCAGAGGGGAGGGAAGTTTCAGGGCTGGGCAAAAAGGTGAAGGGACTAAGCAAAAATCAAGTCGTAGACAGAGATAACAGGAGAGTGATTACCAGAGGGAAAGAGGGCCTTGGGGAGGTAGAAGAGGGTGCAGAGGAGATAAGTGGTGATGGAATAAGACTTGACTTGGGGTAGTAAACACACAATGCAATATACAGATGATATATTATAAAATTGTACACTTGAACCCTATATAATTTTATTAACCAATGTTACCACAATAAATTCTATTAAAAACCCCAGATCTCAAATCTTAATTTAGACATGCTCTTGTTCAAAATTGGGATACTCTTCATTCTGACCAAGTTCAGCATAGATGCTCAGCAAATGTTTGTTGATGGAAGTATGAAGTAAATGGTTATGAGATAAGTGAGGATATCAGTTTAATATTGACCACATATTTTGAACCATAGAAATGAGATGACTAATGGTATAGACTTTAGTGTGGTTAAAACTTTTCAACAGTGGTTATATACTGTGTAACTAAAGATTATTTAGAAAGTAAAAACCTATTTATTGGTGAATTCTACCTGCGAAGTTTTTGTTCATGACCAACAACTCTTGATTTGTTGGGAGTGAGTCACAGCCTGCCATACCTTTAGCATGCTGTTGCAGCTCTGTAAAGACTGAACAGCAAATAAAACAATGTAAGCAGCTATAAAAGGAAAATGAGATAGATTTGGTTACATTAAAAAGTGTATGTGAGCCCTAGCCGGTTTGGCTCTGTGGATAGCGTTGGCCTGCAGACTGAAAGGTTCCAGGTTCCATTCTGGTCAAGGGCATGTACCTTGGTTGCGGGCACATCCCCAATAGGGTGTGTGCAGGAGGCAGCTGGTCAATGTTTCTCATCAATGTTTCTGACTCTCTATCCCTCTCCCTTCCTCTCTGTAAAAAAGTAATAAAATATATTTTTTTGAAAAGTGTATGTGAAAATCATTATAGTCACCTTAAATGATTTGGGACATTTGCAACGCATTTTGGTAAGGAATGTTTAATATTCTTTGTGTGTATTGTGTTCATAGAACTTAAGCAGAAAAAAACCACTAGAACCCCAGAAGATAAATGAGTAAGTGACATGAACAGGCAGTTTTTAGTAGAGAAAATGACATACTAACTTAACATATAAAGTATGTTACCTTGGAAGTAATGAAAAGACAAAAGTAAAAATAACAATGAGATAATGTTTGTCCTAATATCATAGTATGAAATAATTATATTTCTTAATGTTATAATGACACAGAAAAACAAGCATTCTCATATATTGAAGGTAGGAGTATTAATGGGTTGATCTTTCTGCAAAGCAATCTACTTATTTGCATTGGCAGATTTAAAGTTAAAGATATTTTAATAAAATGGCAAATGAATACAATGCCATATGAAAAGATGGTTAATATAACAACAAAAACAGCAATACAAAGGCAAGATGGTAATATGACAAAAGGTATCCTGATTATTTATATGGAAGAATTACAGTAGTTCCCCCTTATCTATAGAAAATGTGTTCCATTACCTGCAGGCAATACCTTAATCTATGATTATACTGAAGCCTATATATGCTATTTTTTCCCTGAACATATATACCTATGATCAAATTTAATTTATAAATTAGGCAAACTTAAGAGATTAACAACAACTAATAATAAAATGGAACAATTATTACAATGTATAGTAGTAAAGGTTATGTGAATGTGCACTCTCTCTCAAAATAACTATTGTACTATACTCACCCTTCTTTTTGTGATGATGTGAGATGATAGAATGCCCACGTGGTGAGAAGACATGAGATGAATGATATAGGCATTGTGACATGGTATTAAAATGCTTCAAGGGTTACTTGAACCCAGACACTGCTACACCATGAGAGTAAATCTCATCACCTAGATAGCTAGTAAATGACATGAATATGCTGGACAAAGGCATGATTTACATCCTAGGCCAGATGGAATGGGACAATGCAGGATTTTATCATGTTACTCAGGATGATGTTCAATTTAAAACATATGAGTTGTTTATTTCTGTAATTTTCCATTTAATATTTTCAGAGCACGGTTTAACTGTGAGTAATGGAAAGTAAAGTCATGGACCAGGAGTGGATTACTGTATAGGTATAGCTATGTTCTTCTTTAATTTGGTTTGCACTCTCTACAGTGCCCACCATAATCCTATGGTTAATCTATAATAATAAAAGTATAATATGTAAATTGACCTAATGGCCAAAGGCTATGGGTGTCAAACGTGGTCTGGAAGACCACCCTATGACACTCACTGGTGCCAGGCCAGCCACGGCAGGTGCAGTGTTATTGGTCGGGGGCCCCAGGCCACCAGCCTACAATGGGTGGGTGGGGCCTTCCTCGGCAGGGGTGATCCATTGTGGAGTGGACGGGACCTTACTCTTTGGGGAGTTCGATTGTGGGGTTCTTGGACTGTGAGAGGGCGCAGGTCAGGCTGAGGAGACCTCACCTCCCCCCCACCAGAGTGCATGAATTTCGTGCACTGGGCCTCTAGTATACTATAAATTTTAGGAGGAAAAAGAAAAACAAAGGAAGGGAAATAGTTGGAAAGGGTAGAACAACTTGGGCCATGTACTGGAAGCCCTCACCTCATGGAGCTTGACTTCACATGCTTTCGGCCATGCTTCCCTGACATCCTGATCCTGGGTCTGCAGACGGCAGGGTTTCATCCGATTTAGTTTCATAAACCACTTGGCTCTGAAGCTAGATACCTGAGCCTTTGGATTCAAGAGCCACTGATGGACTTCTTCCATGGTTGAAATAAAATCAGCATGTTCAATTCTTATAAACATTGAGGTTACATTTCTAGATTTTCACGAATTGGAATTTTTATTGCCAGTGTTATGGGTTAAGTTGGAGGCATAGTGAGGGGAGATGCAATCCTCACGGGTTGTTGCATTATTTTGTAACAAAGATTCTCTGAACTAGGCTAGGTAGTGAGCTTCTAATCAGAAACCCTAAAATATAAGAATTATAGTCAAGATAAATAATCTAAGACACATGAGTTTTAATATTATTTTCTTTCTTACTTCTAGGTGCCTTATATATTTATTAAGACTGCTGCTTCCCAGATGTTGTCTCACATCATCACCTAAATGGAAAGGGTTTCTTTATGTAGCTTCACAACCTCATTTATATCATATCATGTGCACCAGAAAAAAATTCAAATTATTAGATTCTTAGCATATTTTTTTCAACCTTATTTCTTTTAATAGAAATGAAGGTTTCCTTCAGGGATATTTAAACCAAGTTTGAAGATGTGTGTTGCCCACAAATGTTATTGTAAAGAAAATGGGGTAGAAAGTTATAATTTCTTATTCCCAAAGATGACCCATAAAGAGGGCAGGTTTTTAATAAACTTAATGACAAAATTTGTCTTGGTCTTAAAACTAATCATGGAAAATATCCTCTGAAGTATTTTTTGCAAAGCTGTGAAGAATAAAAGTGAAGCTTGGATTTTAACAGAGTTTAAAAATAGACCATGTGCTACCAGGGAGGTCTGTGAAGTAACCAAGTAACTGATGGTGTTTAGAGACTCTTCACAGTATATAAAGTTAGAAAATCAATTTTTTTTTTATCCTAAAGCAAGCCAGTGTCTGGTACAAACTGGCAGCAACTTATAATATGTAAATAGTGGGAAAACATGACTAATAACAGTGCTGTTATGACAGTACAGTAATTTAATAGGATTGAAGATGTTTGATACAGAGAGCACACAAAACAAGAATGTTCTCTGTCTTTTCTTAGAGATTTTAGTTAGCATTAGGGACACTGAGATGAGCATGAGGCTTTCTGCCTAAGATAAGCCATCTTCCTTTTTTCTCCTTCCAAATGCTTTATTGATAATGGCTTTATCTCAAAAGCAGGAGGAACCAAATGGAAAAAGACAAAATGATCCCCAGAGAAGAAAAATATTCTTGTCAGGAATAATACAAATAAGTTTAAAAATAACTAAACGTGATTTGTCATTAAAAATTAGCTTTTCATGCGTAGAATGATTTTTGCAATCCCCAGTGAATGAGAAGTCTTTCTTAATTTTAAACTCCTGGGCCCTCCTTGGCTCAGGTATGGCCGCATTCCAAAGCTGCTTGAAGAGAAGAAAGGATTAGCTCTGGCATGGCAGAGTGGCTGTGGTTTGCACTGTGGAATTCACTGTGGATGCTGAGCTCCAGCAGCAGACAGGAAAGAGAAAATGCTAACATTCAGATGCTGGGTCTATACGAAACCAAACATCACACTACTTAGATGCATCTAGATTTTAGAACTTTGGCAATGTGTAGGCAAGCTGTTTCTATGTTTTGTTCTGACTCTAGATATGTTAATATTTTTTGGGATCCTAGCCTTAGAATCTTAAACATGGAGAAGTTTATAGGTACTTTTGTTTGAGGAAGAAAGACTATTGATTGGAAAATGCCATCCCAAATAACTAAAAGCAGAATATAATCAAATCATATGAACTCAGGTATTACAGGAAAACACACACACACACACACACACACACACACACACACACACACATTACATTGATTTGTACTTCTGGCCAAGGTGGAGTGACAAAGATGGAATGTGCCCTCCAACCTGAGATAACTAAAACACTGGACATAGGACATTAAGCAAGAGTTTTTAAGGCTGGACATCAAGCAAAGGAGGCCAGTGACCCCTGAGAGATGAGAAAACAGACAGTGTGTAGGGAATGGGAACCTAGTGGAGCCTGAGTTGAGAAAATGGGGCTGGAGTTCACAGAGCAGAGCAGTGGAGAGGTATAGCTGCACAGAGAAGGACCCCATACACCTGCAGGGTGTCTCCCTCAGGTCTTCAGACGACTATTGACCAGTACACGCATGTAAGGAAACTCCCAGAAGTAGAGAAAGAGCCACGCAAGAGGGATTAGAGGGCACAATTGTTAGAGCTTACTCAGGCCTGGAAAGGGCTCCAGTTCCAGCTAGGCAGAGTAGAAAGTGTCAGAATTCACTACATGTTGGGTAGATTACTAAAAAATATTTTGTCCCCGTGGTGGGAAGTATTAACCATATTCTATATGCTGCTTGGATCAAGGCTCTAAAATATTTTTAAAAATTTTATCTTTATTGTTGAAAGTATTACAGACGTCCCCTTTGTCTCCCGTTGACCTCCTCTCCCCTTTCCCATCTTCCCACCCAGGCCTTCACTGCACTATTGTCTGTGTCCATGGATTATGCATATATGCATGTAAGTTCCCTGGTTCATATCTTCCTGTTCCCCCCTGCCCTCTGAGATTCCTCAGTCTGTTCCGTGTCTCTAGATCTGTTTTGTTCATCAGTTTATTTTATTTATTAGATTCCACATATAAGTGAGATCATGTGATATGTGTTTTTCTCTGACTGGCTTATTTTGCTTAGCAAAATATCTTCCAGGTCCTCCCATGGTGACTTCAAAGGGTAATAAATCATTTATTTTTTACTGCTGCATAGTATTCCATGGTATAAACGTACTACAGCTTTCTTATCCACTTATCTACTGATGGCCACTTGGGTTGTTTCCAGATCTTAGCTATTGTAAATTGTGCTGCTATGTACATAGGGATGCATATATCCTTTCCGATTGGTGTTTCAGGATTCTTAGGATATATTCATAGAAGTGAGATCACTAGGTCAAATGGCAGTTCTATATTTAATTTTTTGAGGAAACTCCATACTGTTTTCCACAGTGGCTGCACCAGTCTGCATTCCCACCAGCAGTGGACCAGGGTTACCTTTTCTCCACTTGTCATTTGTTGACTTGTTAATGGTACCCATTCTGGCAGATGTGAGGCAATACCTCATTGTTGTTTTAATTTGCATGTCTCTGATGATTAGTGACTTTGAGCATTTTTAAAAATATTTCTTTTGGTCATCTGTATGTCCTCTTTGGAGAAGTATCATTTAGGTCCTTTGGCATTTTAAAATTTGATTGTTTGTCTTCCTTTTGTTAAGTTGTATGAGTTTCTTAAATATTTGGGAAATAAACTCTTTATCAGATGTATCATTAACAAATATGTTCTCTCACACAGTAGGATTCCTTTTCATTTTGTTGGTGGTTTCTTTTGCTGTGCAGAAGATTTTATTTTGATGCAGCACATTTGTTTATTTTCTCCTTAGATTCTCTTGCCCTCGGAGATGTATCGGTAAGCATATTGCTACAAGGGATGTCTGAGATTTTGCTGCCTATGATTTCTTATAACACATTTATGGTTTCATGACTTACATTTAAGTCTTTTATTATCCATTTTGAGTTTATTATTTATATGCTGTAAGTTGGTGGTCTAGTTCATTTTTTTGCATGTAATGTCCAATTTTCTCAACACCATTTATTGAAGAGACTGCCTTTACTCCATTGTATGCTCTTGCCTCTTTTGTCAAATATTGAGTGTGTGGCTTAGGTTGATTTCAGGGGTCTCTGTTTTGTCTCATTGACCTATCTGTATGTTCTTGTGCAAGTACTAGGCTGTTTTGGGTACAGTGGCTTAGTAGTATAAGGTGATAACATGCTATTGTGATCCCTCCAACTCTGTTCTCTTTTCTCAAAATTGCTATGGCTATTCAGGGTCTTTTTTGATTCCATATAAATTTTTGGAGTATTTGTTCTGGATCTGTAAAATATGCCACTGGTATTTTAATAAGAATTGTGTTGAATTTATATATTGCTTTGGGTAGTATGAACATTTTAATGATGTTAGTTCTTCCAATCCATGGACATGGCATGTCCTTCCACTTATTTATATCTTCCTCTATTTCTTTTTTCAATGTCCTGTCATTTTCTGAGTACAGGTCTTTTACCTTCTTGGTTAAGTTTATTCCTACATATCTTAATTTATTTTTGTTACAATGGTAAATGGGATTGTTTTTTTAGTTTCTCTTTCTGAGAGTTTATTATTTGTGTATAAAAATGCCATCTATTTCTGGATAGCCCTCAGGGGGTGTCCTACTGACAGCTTAGGCCCGTTCCCTGCTCCCCTTGGAAAACAGGCCTAAGCCGCAGTCTGGCCTCCCTTTGTGAGAGGTGACCAGGCTAATCAGGAGAAGCCACCAGCCCCATCACCTTGCTGCTGCAGCCACTGCCAGTCACTGCAGCCACCAAGGTGTTTTCATTAACAGGGACTCTAGTTCCTTTACCATGAAGAAATGACAACTTTCTTTAGGCATTTTTAAGATGTGTCTTTCATAGGATATGGCCTTTCTTTCTTTCTTTCTTTCTTTCTTTCTTTCTTTCTTTCTTTCTTTCTTTCTTTCTTTCTTCTTTCTTTTCCTCTTCTGAGGATATGTTTCCATTGATTTTTAGAGAATGTAGAAGAGAAGGGAAAAACAGAGAGAAACATCAAAGTGAGAGGAACACTTTGATTGGTTGCCTCATGCATGAGCGCTGACCTGGGCTTTCACCAGGGAGGAGTCTGCAACCTAGGTACATGCCTTTGGTCAGAATTGAACCCAGACCCTGCAGTCAGTAGGCTGAGGCATTATGTACTGAGCCAAACCAGCCAGGACAGGATATGACATTTCTTAGCCCTCCAGCAGTGGACCTTCATTTTTCTTCTCCAGGAGTGTGGTAGAAAAACCCTAGATCATCTTTTTGGATTCTTATTACCCAAGTTACTAAAAATATTACCAGTGACATACAGGCAGCTTAGCCAATGAGAGGTAAGAAAAGGTGTTTCCTCTGTAGTTCACTCCTATCACCGGCTCTACTCCTGCCCCTCCAATCCCAGCTCCACCCCTGCCCAGGCCAGTGACATCTGGCCAACGCTGCAGGCCTGGGCAGGGGACCCTCAGACCCCTGCAATCACTGGCTCTGCCCCTGCCCAGGCCTGCAGTCTCTGCATGAGACTGTAGGCCTGGGCAGAAGACCCATAAGCCCCTCTGATCGCTGGCTTCACAGAGCCCAGGCCTCTGTGATCACTGACTCTGATCCTGCCCCCTGCCATTGCCAGCTCTGGCCAAGACTTCAGGCCTGGACAGGGGAGCCCCAGGCCCCTCTGATCACAGGCTCTGCCCCTGACCCACTACAGCCTCTGGCCAAGTCTACAGGCCTGAGCAGAGGACCCCCAGACCCTTGCATTGTTGGCTCCGCCTGTGCCCAGACCCCTGCGATCACTGGCTCTGCCCTTTCCCAGGCCCTGAGATTGCCGGCTCCATCCCTGCCCCACTGTAGTCTCTGGCCAAGGCTACAGGCCTGGGCAGGAGACCCCCAGACCCCTGCCATTGCCAGCTCTACTCTTGAGCCTCTGGTCAAGGCTGCAGGCCTGGTCAGGGGACCCTAGACCCCTGCTTTGCCATCTCCACTGGTCCCCAGACCCCTGCAATCACAGGCTCTGCCCCTGCCCCTCTGATTGTTGACTCTGCAGAGCCCAGGCACATGCAATTTCTAGCCTTTCCCCTGCCCAGGCCTGAGGCCTCTGGCCCAGGCCTTATGCCTAGGTAGGGCACCCTCATACCCCTCTGATCACCAACTCTGCCTCTGCTCCCTCCAATCACCGGTTCTGCCCTTTCCCATGCCTGAATTCTCTGACAAATGCCACTGGCCTGGGAGGGGACCCCTAGACCCCTCTGATCACCTGTTCCTCTCCTTGGGCCCCCCACCTTCCCAGCTACCTGCCTGGCTAACAGGCCTGACCACTTTAGTGTCGGAGCTGAGCTGGACTGAGCATCGCCATCTTGTGGCTATGGGCACCGCCATCTTGTGGCTATGGGGGTGGCCATCTTTGTGATGGAGTGACACCTAATTTGCATATTACTCTTTTATTAGATAGGATGTGGCTATGGGCGTCCTCATCTTGTGGCTATGGGGGAAGCCATCTTGTGGCTGTGGAGCGGCCATGTTTGTGACAGAGTGACACCTAATTTGCATATTACTCTTTTATTAGATAGGATAGGATGTGATAGCCACGGCATCATTAACAAATTGATCATAACATGGCCTCTATCTTAGCCTTATGTCTTTCTCAACAAAGCCTCAGACAATTACTACCAGTAAATCCATTCATTCATCATGTTTATAACTGAATGAGTATTTACTGAATACTTGTTAAGTGCCAGACATTGTTTTAGGAATTGGATATAAACTGGAATTTATAAAAATATTGGATTTGACCTTCAAAGATAAAATAATAAAATGCATATAAATACCCTTTGTGAACTCCAAAGTTCTATTTAAAGAGAAAGATTAGAAAGTAGTTTCCATATCCCTCAATTTCAAATTTGCTCTTTTAGTAACATTATTTTTGTAAACTATGGTGCATAATTTCTCATTGATATTTTACTTTTCAGTAAACCAGAGGCAGGAAGTTGTACAGGCTCAGAAATATAACAGATTTGTTTTAAAAACAAATATACTCTCTAATATTTACATGACTGTGGCCAAGTTATTTTACTTCTTTGGGCTACCGGTTTCTTATTGTAGAGGTACTAATACAGCAGGGGTAGATACAGATTCTTGAGAGGATGAAATAAGAACATATTTCTAAAGCATTTTGCATTGCCATTTAGCACATAATAATATTGGCTATTTTTACCACCCTAAATTCTAATAACACACATTTTCCCCCTATGAAATTTCATAAAGTTATGAGAATTTTGGGGAAAAAGTAACCTATGAACCATTTTATTTTCCTTAAATTATCTCTTGTACAAAAATGTTGCTCACCAATGATTAAGCATTGGCATCACCTTGGAAATTTTACAAACACAGAATTTCAAAATCATCCCTAGACACAATGAATCAAGGCCCTCAGGTATTTGAGATGCACATTAACTTTGGAGAAGTTGAACTGGGTAGAGAGACACATAGTAGGTGCTCCTGACTGATCAGATTTATTTTCATTCCTACTCATTCTTCAGGTTTTGGTATATTATGGATTTCCTATAACATTTAACTTTTTAGTTTTCCTTAATTAATGTCTAGAAAAAAAACAAAAACAAAAACAGAGCAAAACCAAAGGTGGTACAAGCACCCAGAGTAGGCTTTAAGTTGTATCCATTTCATTTAGTGTCAAGCTCCAGCCATGTACCAGACATGTGGGTGCTTTATCTTGTTAAATCTATTTAGTCCACATAACAAGTATTTAAGGTTGGCATTACTGTCTTCATATTACAAGAAATGAAACTGAGTCTCAGCAAGATTCCAATGTTTTAAAAGGACATGAAGCCAACAGGCAAGAAAGGTAAATTTGCACTCAGATTTTTTTCTTTTCAAATTACATTTTTCCCACCAATACATGAGTGTGTCGTGATCTTGGTTGCATTGCATTTCTTCTCTGTAGGTGATTATCAAAAGGGTGGCTTTTTCTCTTTCATAACAGATTGGAAACACAGTGTCTCCATCTGTCCAAAAGTATTTATCCTGCTACATCAACTCCCCCCTCCTTTTTTTTTTATTGGGTCTTAAAATGGTACACATTTTGCTATTGAGAATTATTGAACCAACATATGGTTTCAATTGAACAATTCTAGTATATAATTGTGAAAAAAAAGGAAAGAAAAAGAAAACACAATCTAACCTTCATACTCTCGCTATGAAGTAAAAATGTGTTTTAATAAAAAACTGAATTGAAAGATCTAGAGTTAAGCAGACACATTTATATTTGTTTATTTTTACCTCAACTGTTGGTCATGACTAACAGCCAGAGGGCTTTAAACACAGCTTTCATTCAGCTGCTTTTATGATTTCCCCGAAAGCACTATTTACCAGAGTTACAGACTATAGCTCACTGTGTCTACCTCTGGTCTGTAGTGGCTCAGGAGTTGCCAGCTTGAGTTAGATCTTTGTTCCAGAAAGATTGTAAGGATTTAGCACACCACTCCCATTTTACTGAAAGAGAGATTCACATCCCTGGGTAGGTATTGCCTCTGAAATGTTTGAGCTTGGCAATCATTGAATTTCAATTAGATCGTGGTATCCACACCCAAACCAGTTTGGTAAAACCTGACATGGTAAATTGGAGGCAATGGTTGAGGTAGGTTATGAGAGAATTTCAACTTTTCAAAAAGATTTGGCAAAGGAGAGGAGCTTCTGCATGTGACTACAATGACCATTAATGTCATAATTTGTGTAGGAATCACAGTACTTTCATATACACTATTGCATTTTATCTTCATAATGAATCTTTTAAGATAAGTGTTATCACAATATTATTACATAGGTGTGGGAAATTCAGTTAAGGGAAGTTGTGACTTGCCTTAGTAATAGTTGGTAACTGATGCTACAGAGCATGACTTTGATTGAATTTTGTAACATCAAAGTTTCCTGGTTTTCTTCTAGCTGTAAGTCTCAATGGCCTTCCCATACTCATTTTTCCCTTGTTGTCTGGGCTTCTATACATTGAAATATCTTGGATCAGGCACAGAAGGTAATTTTTAAAACTGTGCAGTATTTGGTCAGGGTGGTTGGAATGACTCATTTTGTTAAAAAATTCTAATCTTGATGTGAGCGCCACAAAATAGCAACAAAATGTCATCAGTGCTGAGTCATTGAACTGCTTTTGGTAGGGAAAGTCAGGATTTTCAGCTGCAAGTTACAGCTTCAATTCACAGAACTGACGATGATTGAGTCCACGAGAGCAAAGGAAGCTCCATTGACTCTACTGGTATAATATCACATAATAACGAACAAGTTTCTGCAAAGTATCTGCAGGCTACAAAAACTGTGCTTATGGGTTTGGCAAATTTGCTCAAATTGTGTCTCTTTTCCATCCATATTTTTATCATTCTTAGTTGTAATGCATCTTAGCAGATTCCACTTCATGTTATATTAAATTATGTTTTCTGAATTTTGACATAATTCCTGCTTGTAATTATTCCATATTAGTCACTTCAAACTTGGTATTAACTCTTTGAAAAAACAATTACTGAGTGGTATGGGTAACATCTGTTGACTCAGTAAGGACCATGAAAACCACTTTAAATAACTTGTTTTGTTTTTAATTGACTATTGATGTCACTCCCAATGTTCTCAACTCTTTTAACAATGGTTTTTACTGAAGGGCTAATAGTCTTAAGCAAGTTTTCTTTGGACACATTTCGTTGGCTGCTGCAATCAAACGTGATTTAATTAACTCACCATCAATAACTTGCTTGTTTGGCTGGCTAACAAATAAACCACTTGGAAATTTTCTTTGGTTGTAACTTTACTTTTATTTGTGTGAAGAAATTCTGCTGTGATGAAATATTCAGTTTTAAACTTTCAAATTTTTGGACTGTTGCTCCCTGTGCATTGCGAATATTGTTCTAAAATTCAGGTTATGTCATTTCATATTGTATCCTATAGCCATATGTCTCTGCATAAGAAACACAGTGACTTGCTCTCCAGTTTGATAATGAAATAATCCACACACCACTGTGCTTTAAAGGCATGACATCCCAAGTCCACTTTTCTCTTTGATATTATTGACATGAGCGGTATGCATCGGCAATAAAAATTACATAAAATATTGACTTATGACAATATGTGTGACATTCGAAATGCTGTTGAGTAGTAACTCTGACGCTGTGATTTATAGTGCACCAAGGAGCAGTGTGAAGGGATTAATGCCACATATGGTTTCTGTCATAAATGCTCAACCCTGTCATTTTAGAACAAATGCAACCACAGGAAATGTGTGAGTGAATAAGTGCAGCTGTGTTCCAATAAGCTTTATTATTAACACTGAAATTTAAATTTTACATCATTTTCACAAACATTCTCCTTTTCCTTATTTTCAGCCATTTATAGATGTAAAAAATCATCTTTAGTTTACAAGCCAAACAAAAACAGGAGGCCAGCTGGATTTGGCCCGAAGTCCATAGTTTAGTAACTTCTGATCTTGACTCATACAATATCCATAAATGAATTACTGTTTGCACTTTCCAAACCTGTTATTCTCCAGTCCTTTCCACCACTATGAGTAGCCAACCCATTTTGTATGTACGTGTGTGTGTGTGTGTGTCATTAATTTTACTTAAATGTTAGACATCATGTGTAGGAAAACAGTAGAGCCAAGGTAAATAATATTGACACCTGAAAATAGATAAAACTCTTTGTTAGGCTTTTCACATGAGGGATTGAGAAATTTGGTTAAAAGTTGATCTCAGTTTGGATTGTGCTGTTGCTAGAATCATCTTCGATGCATAAGGTACTTCCATTTGTTCCAGTAGGGGGCTCTTGTCATTTTATGTTTTGGAAGACTAAAGGGTTTTTCTCAATTTACTGTTGCAATTTTGGGACAGTACTGTTTCAGAAGTCCCCACATGTGTATTATAGTTGGAATCTCCTTCCATGCTCTCACCCATTCACCAGGCATAGACTTCTGTTCCTTTTATTTGGTGCTGGACTTGTTTTGGTGGGAGGAAATTTTCTCAGTTCTATTAGTCCTACCCCAATCTTAAACAGAATTTGGGATCTGGGTCTCAGGATTGTGGCTTTCTTGGAAATTTTGCCCCTTGATTTATGGAGTCTAAAATGTGCCTTTTTCTATAAGGATTCAAGGTGGGAGGAAATTTTTCTGATGGTTTTTTAGTGGTAACTGATTTGTACTTTGCAACTTCTGCATTCTAAATAGAGAAGAACCCAATATATATTTCACTGAAAATTCATATTTGCAATACTAATTTAATATATAGAAAAACCACGGAATAATGAACATAGGATTCAGGATGATGATTACTTTATTTGGGGGAAGTAATCAGTGGTTGAGAATGGAAATAAATGGTTAGACACAGGTTATATGAGTTTTAGTGTTGGGGGTGTGGAATATTAAAATACCTAACTAACCACATAAGAAAGAAAGAAAGAAAGAAAGAAAGAAAGAAAGAAAGAAAGAAAGAAAGAAAGAAAGAAAGAAGCGGGCTGAACATGGACTGATAAGTGTATGTTTAATCCAATCTAGTGCAAGTGAGTTTTAAAAAATGTGATAAAGGGTAGATATCTATGGAAACACCTAAATATCTGCTTATGGATAAAGAAAATGTGATATATATGTCACAGATATAATATTTTGTATATTATATAAAATATATCACATATATAATATACAAAATATTAGTTGGACTTAAAAAAGAAGAAAATCCTGTCATTTGCAATAACATGGATGAATCTGGAGGATATTATGGTAATTAAAATAATCCAGACACAGAAAGACAAATGCTACATGATCTCACATATTTGTAGAATCTAAAATAATCAGACTCATAGACTAAGACAGTAGGATAGTGATAACTAGGAAATGATGTTGGTCAAAGGGTAGAAAGTTTCTATTATGTAAGATCAATGAGTTCTTGAGATCTAATGTACAATCTGATGACTATGATATTTGTTAAGAGACTAGAACTTAAGTTCTGAGAGAGAGAGAGAGATAAAATGGTAACTATGTGAGGTGGTAGACATGTTAATTAGCTTGATCGTGGTGATCATTTCACACTGTATATGTATATCAAGACCTCAAGTTGTATACCTTAAATATATACAATTTCTATTTGTCAATTATAATATCAATTGTAGGGGTTATTTTCCTTTATATCATAAAAGAGGACAAGCACCAATCTTATTGTAGTGATAATGAAATGACGGGTTGTATTTTAATATTAGTCGTGAATGTAAATAGTAATATAAGTCTATTTTCACTATTCTCTCCAGAGATGAATGCATATTCCAGAACTAATAGGCTACTGTAGCTGCTCAGGCATTCCACATTGTTCCACCAAGAGTTGGTGTAGCCCTAACTGGTTTGGCTCAGTGGATAGAGCATCAGCCTGGGGACTGAAGGGTCCCAGGTTTGATTTCGGTCAAGAGCATGTACCTTGGTTTGTGGGCACATCCCCAGTAGGGGGTGTGCAAGAAAGAGGAAGCTGATCTATGTTTATATGTTTAGGAACAAATGTTCTGGAATTGATAAAATCTCATCCTGGATGAGACTTTGTCCTCTGTAACTATAAAACTTTTGGACTCATTCCTACAATGTTGATTAGAATTTCTAATTCAAGGCTTGTTTGAGATGTCCTAAGTATTGTACTTAGTACAATCACATAGTAATATATACATTATTATTATTATTATTATTAATTATTATTATTATTATTATTATTATTTCACTCTGTTTTATCAAGTGCTATTCTATATCCCTTTCACCTGAAGGGGAAACTCATTGATCTTGCATAATAGAAACTTTCGTCACCTTACCCTTTTTAACGACCTGGTGACAACTTGTTCTGTGCCAGATACAATTTTGATGCTGTTATTACATTGAGAATAATATGTCAGGTTTTCAAAATAAGCAAAAGAGTTTCACACATTCTTTATTTCCTTATTAAGTACAACAATCAGACATGATTAAATACTGCCCTGATTGCTTTTAATCTTCTGAAGGTGGGAGATTTTACTCTCTTTTTACTTTGTTCCAGAGTAAGTATGTATTTAGGGTGAATGAACCCAGAGACATTTCTGGACTTTGTGCTGGAGATTCTGCAGGTGTCTGGTCTTTCCTTCAGTACCTGTCTCTTCATAACTCTTTGGAGTGCGTGGGGTTTGTGACCTCTGACAGCCAGTTGCAAATGAACATTTTATAGACAATTGTGTTAGACCTTAACAAAGAAACAAGCTTCTTTCCAAATGCATTTGGCAGGATGAGCAAGCAAGGCCAACAGAGTTGTACAGCTTATAAATAACAGGTATTTTTTCTTAGTGTAAATCTTCAGTCATTCTACAAGAAAAAGTCTAGCTCATTTTGGCACTGTTTGTTTAACAACAGTGATCATGATATTAATATTTTATAATATCACAAAAAGGAAAAATCATGCATAGAATTCATGCCAGAAAAATTTCATAGGGTTATATTTTTTCTGTTACTTTAATATACCTACAGTTTTCTATTGTTTATTTACACAATCAGTATGTCATAATTTGTCTGTTTTCTCTATTGTTACATAATTTTAACTATTTTGGAAGATTAAATCATTCTTTATTAGTTCCTTAAATGCGTATGCAAATACACATTTCGTCTCTGTGATCTTAGTACATAGCCACATGTTGGCATATAACTTGAAAATACCTATCTGTTCAGAGACTGAATCTGCCAAAATCTGGGGCTTCTGAACAGTTCAACTCAGAAGCTTTCTGTTCAACCTGCGCAAAGCTCTTTGTACACCTCAGAGCCCTGGCTAAGGTGCTTTCCTAGTCTGCATAGACTTGAGCTGAATGCCCAGCATGACCTTCTGCATGCATTCTCACCAGCCACTGAATCCTTCCCAGGCAGTTCAGGAAGCCTGGCACTGCTGTTGATGACACATCAATGACGTGATGTCTGGTTTCTATTAAAAATTGAAAAGCAAAATATTTGATGCTGAAAACAAAAGTATAGACACTGTCATACACAAACATGAATATATTGCATAATATACTAAGTAGCAAACCTTGAGGGATTCCAATGAGTCCTGGATCAAAGTGGTCGATGGTATAAAAGGAGGCCTCGGCAAGGAGATCTGTACCAAGTACCGTAGGCAAATGTCACACACCACCACAATCTTCTTCCATTGTGGTCCTTTTGGATTTACTACTAAATAGTCCCAGTTAATTTAGCTACAAAATATGTAAACTACCCAGCTACAGGCAAAGTAGTTTTCAAGCCGGGGTCATGGATCTGTTGAGTTGAGTTTTAAAGTAAAGTGGACTCATTTGCACACAAATGTGATGCATCCAAATTTACTACAAGTAAAAGATGTGGCTTGGCCTCAGGGAGACTCAGGACTCAGCTGTATTTGTGCTGTGATTTGAACTAGGTTCCAAGGATTCTTCTTTCTGAAAATGGGAATGTTTATCATGTAGCAAACCTACGATACCCAGACTCTCTATGAGGTTCTGGAAAGACATAAGTAAGATCAGTGCTTTGTTCTCAAGGAGCACACAGTACAGGGGAGAGATAGATGTATAACTTGCACACAGAATCCAGTGTAAGAAGAGCTATGATGGGGGATGGACAAACACAGGACATCTAATAACCTGGGGAAAGGGTCACAGGTGCCTCCAGGAGGAGATGATAGTGGTGAGATTCCAGATGGTCACCATGAGTTGGTCATTGTTTCATGGCCCAGGAATCGGAGATATTTAAGATGAAATATATTGTGTGGGCAGGCGTTATGGACTGAATATTTGTGTCCCCCCTCAAATTTATATGTGGAAATTCTATCCCCCTAATGTGATGGTGTTAGGAGATAAGTAAGCCATGTGGGTGGAACCCTCTTGAGTGGGACTAATGACCTTAGAAAAGAGACTCCAGAGGCCTCCTTATCCCTTCTGCCATGGGAGGACACAGTGAGAAAACATGAGGCTATGAACCAGGAAGGGGACTCTCATCAGACATGGAATCTTCCAGCATCTTGATCTTAAACTTCTCAGTCTCCTGACTGGGAAAAATAAATGTTTGTAGTTAAGCTATCTAGTCTATGGTATTTTTTAAAAAAATCCTCACCCAAGGATATGTTTTTATTGATATTTTTTAAGAGAGGGGAATGCTGGCAGTCAGAGGGAAGCCCAGGTCCCAGGTGCCAGAGGGAAGTAGTGCCAGCAGCCAGAGGAAGGAAGGCCTACTCTTGCATGAATTTTGTGCATCGCACCTCTAATATATATATGTGTGTGTGT